>PVKA01032910.1:0-24889 GCA_004027165.1 Ctenomys sociabilis | reverse complement strand
AGATAACTTCATACATGTACATTGTGTGTGGTTTTTGGCTTTGTGAGACAGGGACTCACTATGTAAATCAAGCTACAGCTCATGGAGGTCTTCTTGCTTCAGTTTTCAGAATGCTGAAGTTAATAGGCCAACCACCCGGCCTAGCTCTTTTCTGTTTAATACTTTAGTTTTGGAATCTCCTTATCCAATTTCTACCCACAGCACTGTCATTTATTTTGTTGGAATTTTTTAGAGTCTATTTGTTTTGTTTGGTTGTTGTTCTGAGACAGTGTCACTATGTAGTGCAAGCTGGCCTTGGACTTACTATGTAGCCCAAGCTGGTCTCAACTCCTTACTGAGATTCTCCTGCATCAGCCTCCAGAGAGCTGAGATACAGGCATGTGCTACCATGCCTGCCTTGTCTATTTTCTTTTCTTAGGGTTTGTTAGTGAATTTCTCTGTTCATTTTTCATCTTGTCTTTTTGACTGCTGTATGAATAAGGTAGATTACCTACTTCTAGTTTGTCTCATTAGCCAACAAATCAAAAAAGCATAAGCCAAGACACAAATATACATAGAAGACTTTCAGATTGTAATTGAGTTCTGTAATGAAAAGAATGAAGCCAGGAGTGGTGGTCCATGCCTGTAATCCTAGAACTAAGGAGGATAAAGCAAGATCAAGAGTTTGAGGCCAGCCCAGGATACATAGCAAATCCTGTCTCAGAAGGGCCAAGCACTATAGCTCAGGAGAATAAAGTGCCTGCTTAGGCAGAGCCCAGTGGCTGGGGTTCAATCCCCAGCATGCCACGCCCACCCCACCTTAGGGCATGCTGAGATGGTGATTGAGACTGGGTGTGGCAGCACTGGCACCACACCTGTAATCCCAGTGCGTGGGAGGCTGAAAATAAGGAGGATCACTACGAGTCTGAACTGTGTAGTGAGACTCCATAGACCCTGTCCTAAATACAGGAAAGAAAAAGAAGTGAATCACTAGCTTCATGAGGGTGATGCTGCAATCCCAGCACTCTAGGAGGTTGAGGCAGGAGAATCACTTGGAGTACAAGACCAGCCTGGGTTACAAAGTGAGTTCAGAGGCCAGTGAGATGGCTCAGTGGAATAAGCGCTTCCCTGGCAAGCACAAGGGCTTGAGTTCAATCCCCAGATCCACAAGAAACAAAGTGAGTTTAAGGCCAGCCTAAACTGCACAGCAATACCCTGTCTCAAAAAGCAAAAAAAAAAAAAAAAAAAAAAAAAGGTTGTGACTGAGCAACCTAGTAAGACCCCATTTCAGGCAATAAAAAGGCTCCGTGATCCAGCTCTTTGCAGTCCTGGATTCAAAGGACTAAACAAAAGCTGGGAAGCAGAAAACAGCTGAGTAGGCCAAAGTCTACTGGGCAAGGGTGGTAGCCTGAAGGAAGGGCGTGGCCCCCAGGCCCTAGGCTGAGCGCCCACACCCACACCTTTAGTGAGGTCTGCTCAGCAGGAGCTCACTGTAGCTGCCCAAGCAAGGAAGAACAATCACATTTCCCATCATGAGGTCCTTAGCTTCAGGAGTCCAGGCAAGGTATTGGGCTTTCGGGGAAATATACTATCGAGGCCAGGCTGAAGGCGCCATAATGGAACCATTCCAGTTGTGTGTTCATTGGAAAGTTTTAGCCGGGCCCAGGGGCCCATGCCTATAATCCCAGCACTCCTGAGACTGATACATGAGTTCAAGGTCAGCCTAGATTACCTAGTGAGCTCATGGCCAGCCTGAACTGCTTATATCTAGTAAGACCTTGTCTCAACAGGGTCTCACTATGCAGTTCAGGGTGGTCTTCAACTGGTAATGACCTTTCTGCCTCAGCCTCCAGAAGGCTAGGATTACAGGTATGCAACCACTCCCAGGTTTTAAAGTCTCATTAAGTAGCCCAACTGGCCTCAATTTTGGAATCCTGCCTCAGCCTCTTGGGTGCTGGGGATTACAGGTGTGTGCCGTTTATTCCCAGCTTTGAGAGATCCTCAAATCACAATTATATCCTTTAAAAAATTGGTACAGGGTCTCAATGCACAGCAGAGACTCCTAGCACTCCTCCTGTTTTCAGCCTCCCCAGCACTGGATTGCACCACCACATGGGGCCTTGGTGTCCAGCTCAGCGTGCTCAGGTCCCTGAGCGCGCCTAAACAGGCATTTAGCCCACTGAACTATCGCGCCCCACCCTGCAGTATACCCTTTAGCGAGTTAGTCCTTATAGCCGGTCCAGGTGCTAGCGATTCTCATCTGAGTCAGCTCTACCCTGTGATTTCAAGCCTGCACACCTGAAAGGCAAATCTTTCTCTCACTCACAGGAAAAACCACTCGATATCTGGAAAAACTCACTAACCTGAAGTTCAAATAAGCTAATCTGAAAAGCCTCATGCTTTTAATTCTTGTCTTCTGAGTTGAGACGCATAGGACTCGGTAGGCCTTCCTTTGTGGCCGCAGCCATCCTCAACTGAGGCACAGCCCCTTCCAATAGGCCCGTCTCCACCATCCCTGTCCTATGGCGATGTCAGGGACCCTGTCCTCCCTCCAGGAGGAGAGCTGCTGTCCCGTGTGCTTCGATTACTTCAAGGACCCGGTGACCACCTCATGTGCACACAACTTCTGCCACGACTGCCTGAGTATGTGCTGGGAAGGCCTGCCCGAGGACGGCACCTTCCCCTGCCCTGTGTGCCGCTTTGGCCTGATCCACCCGAGGTTCTACAGGAATCTGCAGCTCCGAAACCTGGCCAAAGCAGTGCAGCAGCTGGAGGTACGACGGAGCAAGCGGAAGCGGCTACCGGAGCGCCCGGTGTGTGAGCGGCACCAGCAGGTGCTGACGCAGTTCTGCCAGAAGGACCTGGAGCTGCTGTGCATGCGCTGCAGCTTCTCCCCCGAGCACCTGCAGCACCACGTGAGCCCCATCGAGGAGGCCGCCCTGCAGCAGAGACGAAAGCTGGATCGCTCCGTGGAGCCGCTGCGCAGCGACCTGGAGCAGGTGGAGCGGCTGATTGAGCTGCAGGGCATCAAGACCCTGGAGCTACGCAAGGTGGCAGCGACCCGGCGGGAGGAGATCAAGGAGGAGTACAGGCAGCTGCAGCAGTTCCTGCAGGAGGAGCACACCGCCACGCTGCAGCGGATGAGCGAGGAAGAGGCAGAGATCCTCGGAGAGCTGATGCAGCATCTCACCTCCTTCTCCAGCTACACATCTGGCCTGAAGGGCCTGCTCAAGCATGTGGAGGCCAAGAGAGCCGTCTCCGACATGGCGCTGTTGCGGGCCCTCAAGAGCATTGAGGAGGAGCGGAAGCAACTCCGGTGCCCCGAGCCCTCCACCGTGGAGCTGAGTGACTACGACCTGAGGATCCCCGCGCAGCTCTCGGGCTTGGAGCGCCTCGTGCAGCACTTTCAGATCGACATGCTCTTCGACCCTGACACGGCGCACGCGCAGCTCATCCTCTCCAGCGACAGGAAGAGCGTGCACTTCGAGGCCACCCGGAGGAGGGTCTGTTACTCTCCCAGGAGGTTCTACCTGTGCCCGGCCGTCCTGGGCCACCAGTGCTTTGACAGCGGCAGGCACTACTGGGAGGTGGAGGTGGGCACCAAGCCCAAGTGGGCCCTGGGCGCCTGCCAGGGCTCGCTGCCCCGCAACTGGCGCAATGTGCCGGTCCGACGCAGGGGCTTCTGGGCCCTCGGGCGCTGCGGGGACAACGGCTACCTCGTCTTCGGAGCCCAGAAAGCCCAGATCGTGCCCAAAGCGAGGCCCAGCAAGATCGGCATCTTCCTGGACTATGAGCTGGGTGAGATTTCCTTCTACAACGCAAACGATAGGTCCGTGCTCTACACATTCCGTGACTACTTCACCAAAACTGTGTGGCCTTATTTCTTCCTGGGGCAAGATTCCAAGCCTCTTAGACTCTCCTCCGAGTTACAGAGTGCAACATGAAGGACCTGTTCATCTGTGGTCTTAGGGCCAACCAGCCTGGGAACTTGGATCTAGTATCCAGGAGTCTTGTAAGTTTCACCACGCACCTAAAACTGGAAGAGGTTTTTCATGCTGGTTTTTCAGCAACTATGAAAATATTGTTATATCAGTCCCTTAGATGCAAAATCAGTTGTCCAATGATTTGAATCCTGGGGTACTTATTTGAGAGGCTGAGTTCTGGCTGGCATCTAACTCCCAGTGGATCCCCTCCAGCAGCCGAGACTTGTATTATGTCCAATAAATTACTCTGGTGTGCTGCTGGGAACTGATTCCAGGGCATTGTGCATATGTGGCAAGTGCTCAACTGCTGAGCCATAGAAATGTACATTATAGATTTACTTGGTCTTTTTGTAAAGGGGGACTCCATGGTTCAGGCTGGCCTCAAACTTGGCAGGACTTTCCTGCCTCAGCCCGTGAGTGCTGGGTTACAAGTGTGGGTCATCATGCCCAGCTCCAGTACGTATTTTTTAATTTATGTATTTGGTACAGGGTCTTGCTACATGGCTTGTACTACTAGTGATGCTCCTGTTTCAGCCTCCCCAGTGCTGGGATTACAGGTGGTTTTGGGGATCAATGCCTTGTTGACATTCATAATTAGCTGGCAACAGGGGGTATATATATATATATAATATAGTTTCATTGCCTCATACTTTTTCATAAATAAGTTTTAAACATCTGATGTCTGTTTATGTTCACAAAAACACAATTAGTCTAATTAATGGTGGCCTCAAGCTTTTTGTTAATGCCAGAAAACACATCCACCTTTTCACCCTTTTTAAAAAACTGAAAGGTTGGCACGCAGTGAACTTGGCAGCCTGTAGTGACATCTGATAGTCTGCACATGTACTCCAAGGAATGATGCATGAACATTTTTTAGATGGGGAATAATGGAAAGGCTTGATCCTTTTGCAAGGCCTGCAGCACACAGCTGAGAACCTCAGCTCCTACACGTGTCTCCCACACCTACGCCAGCCAAGCCTTGCTAAAAAGCCTCTGCTGATATGCTGCACCATTTTGGCTGCGGGGGGTTTGATAAGCTCTCTACAAGTAATGGGAGTGGGTTCCAGGTATCAGACCTAAACTGCCAGAAAACAAGTATGGTGGGGAGGTGCTGAGGGCCTCAATTTGTAGTCCAGGCTAGCTTCGAACTACAGTGATCCTCCTGCCTCAGCCTTCCAAGTGCTGGGATTAGAGGCATATGCCACCACAGTCAACCTAAAACATGCATATATTTTTCCCCTACTAAAATATATGTGGGCTGGCTCAGCCTGTCTTTGGGAGCTGAGCTGGCATGGCATATGGTGTTAGGAATCGACCACAGTCCCTGCACTTGCCTAAGCAGGTGCTTGAGACCACTGAGCTGTCTCACTGGCCCAAAATACACTTAAAATTACCTATAAAATGTTTTTTCCAAAGATGATCATTTAAAGTTATATATTATTTAAATGTCATGATTACAGCTTACAGGATAATTTTCCTTCTACTGGAGATGGAGCCCAAAGTCTCCCTGAGTTATGTCCACAGTCCTTTATTTCCAGACAGGATCCTGATAAAGGTGTCCATCCTGGGTTCAACCTGCTCTCCTGCCCCAGCCACTCAGAGTACCGGAGTTACAGGCATGTACCACCATGCATGGCTTGCTAGTTTTGTTTTGGTCTTTTGAGACAGGGTCTCCTAATATAGTTCAGGATGGTCTTGAGCTCACTTTATAGGCCTGGCTGGTCTTGAACTCGCCAACAGTCCTCCTGCCTCAGCCTCCAAGTGCTGAGATTACAGATATGTACCACCATGCCTGGCTTTCCTAGTTTTTTTTGTTTTGTGTTTTTTTAGCAGTGGGCATTGAGCCCAGGGCCTCCTACAAGTCAGGCAAATAACTGTACAACAGTTCTCTAAAAGCTGTAGAGTCAACCAAATAGCTCAGTGGGTTAAAGTACCTGCAAGCAGACACAGGGGCCAGGGATTCAATCCTGGGCCTGCCAAGCAGACCCCACCCCTGGGGCACCCAGACTGAAATTGAGACGGGGCATGGTGGCTCGAGACTGGGCGTGGTGGCTTGCGGCTATAATCCCAGCTCTTAGGAGGCTGTAAACAGGCAGATCACCAGGAGTCCAATCTAGTAGTGAGGTGCTGAATACTCCCTAAAATACAAAAAAAAAAAAAAAAAGCTGTAGTCAAGATATCTCAGGTTTGTGCCAGAACATCCAGCTCCTTTCTCCCGTGTTCGAGTGTTCCCCCCAAGTCACCAGTACTCCAGGGATGTCTCATCAGGGCGCATGTCTTGCCAGGGTGGGTCCATACCGTACCCCACACCTGTCTTCTCAAGGAATGGTACCTCCATCCCCGTGGTCCAACCTACCTTCATGTCTGTGCCCATCACAGCTGTGTTCTGTCAATTCATGCCGAGTCTCCCTCCCTGAATTCTTAGCAAAATCACCCATCTGTTTTGAGGGGCACCCTGGCCATCACTGTGAGGATCTTCAAGCGGGCAGCTGGGAGGGTGGGACTGTGTATGGTGTGCACTCCCATGAGAACCATGCCACCCACCCTCTGGGATGACTCCTCACGCTGTACACAATGACTTCTGCATCTCTGTGACTACCCAAGACTTCAACGAAACAATGCATTAGAACCGGCAAGTCCAGGCATTCCTCCACACCACCTCTCCAGATGAGATCAGGCAGAACTGAGGCTTCAGCATAGGGCCCTGTGCCTTCCAGGCCAGTGCTCTGCCACTAAGCTACACTCCAAGGCTGGCTCCAGACTCCATCCTCCTCATGCACAAGCACAGTATAGATGCCTCCCTGCTTCCCACTGGAGGCTGACACACTACTCTAGCTCCTGTCCATTTTGAATCTCTCTGGCCCCTCCGCAATTGGTTCTAGCAGTGTTTCCACATTAGGAATCTAAGGAAGCCCTACAGGTGCTGCATCTGTGCTCACAGTGAATCAAGTTGGCATTACTGTGTTGAAGGCTGTTATTTATTTTTTGGTTTATTTTATTCTATTGAGAACAGGTGTGCACTACCTCATCTAGCTTTGAGGCTGGATTTGTGAACTTCCTGCCTCAGCCTCCCAAAGTGGCAGGATCAGACTTGTGCTCCCATGCCCAGCTCATTTAAAATTTTTTAAAAAATTATTAGGACATAATGATCACATCCACTATGGGGAATTGATACATGTACATAACACACCTCGTTGCCCTCCCCCATTGTAGGTTTATTTATTTATTTATTTATTTGTCTTTTTGAGACAGGATTTCACTGCAGGTTAGCTAAGCCTTGAACTTACTTTGTAACCCAGGTAGGTCTCAAACTCCCAACTATCCTCCTGTCTCAGCCTCCCGAGTCCTGGGATTAACAGGCATGTGCCATCATGCTTGGCTCCAATGATAAAAGCCTGGTTATGCAGGCTTTTGTGCTGTTTACTCTGGCATCCAGCTAACCTTGGGATAATGATTGAGAACTAAGAAGAGGATGCGTTTTTTTGTTCTTACAGAAGTTTTTTTGTTTGTTTTGTTTTGTTTTGAGCAAGGGTCTATGTAGCACAACTGGTCTCAAACTTGAATCAATCCTCCTGCCTCTGCCTCCTGCGTGCTGGGATTACAGGCATGCACCACCATGCCCCACAGTTAGGGCTGGCCTTGAACTCACTGTGTAGCCAGGCTGGCCTGCAATACACAGCAGTCCTCCTGTCAGCTTCCCGAGTACTGAGATCATAGGCATGCACCGCCATGCTCCCACTTTAATAAGAGTTGTCATGTGCCAGCCAGATAGCTCAGCCAACACACAGCGCAGCAGCCGGGGTTTGATCCCCAATGTACCATGCCAGCCCCGGCCCTAGGGCATGGCATGCTGAAAAGGGGCATGGTGCTGCATTCCTGTAATCCCAGCATTTAGGGGGTCTGAAAACAGGAGAATCATTAGGAGTCCAATCTACATAGTTAGATCTTGTAGGCCCTGTCCTAAATATATTAAAAATAAAATAAATGAGTTGTCATATATAGTTGGTACACGGTCTTACTAAAGGTCTTAGTATGCAGCTCGGACTCGTAGCAATCCTTGTTTTCAGCCTCCCTAGCACTGCGATTACAGGCTTGCACCACCAGGCCCCGTCTCAGTAGCTACCTAGGTGCGCCCGGGGAAGGGCGGCTCGGCCTTTGGTGCAGGGAATCGAATGGTTCCTGCCCTTGCCCAACAGTTTCTTTTTTCTATTGGTCACCAGAATGGCAGGGGCGTTAATTCTACTATTTTGCTGAAATTGCTCGCAGTCATTTATTCACCAGTGCCTTCTAATTCCTTTCCTTTCCCTGTCTTTCTTTTGTGGGGCTTAAGAGGTAAGCTAGGCAGGCAGGCTGACCCTGACGCGGGCTCATGGGGCCTCTCCGTGCGTTTCCACAGAGGTTGAGACAGGTGGCTTGTTGCTAGTTTGTGACCAGCCCAGGCTACAAAGTGAGCTCCACTGCATAACAGCTAAGTGTTGAGTATTTGCCTGCCGTGCGCCACAAGGACGGATCCCACACTATGTGGGGTGAGGATATCATGAACTTGAAATTCACTACGCTGGAGGTTTTTGTTTAGTTGATTTTTGTTTCTTTTGTGGTTCCAGGATGGAACCCAAGGCCAGTCTTTGGCGTTTTGTTGTTCTTTTTTCTTCGTCTGTTTGAGGCAGGGTCTCACTACACAGTCCAGGTTGGCCGCCAACTCGGCGGTGATCCTTAGAAGCGCTGAGGATGCAGGTCAGCGCCAATGCCTGGCCCCACGCGCGAAAACAACAAACTTCAAACCACCAAACCTAGCCTACTCGGTGACTAGGAAAACAGCAAAGATCTAAAACGAAGATTTGGTAACCTGCGTGGGGCACGCAGCCCCACGCCCGTGTACAGCTCCGGCTCGCGCAGGCCTCTCCACTTCCGCCGGAAACGGCTCCTGGGGGGCGGGGCCACTGCAGCCCTGCGCGCTTAAAGGTGGTGACTTCCTGTTCTCTGCAGCTCGCGGAAGCGGGAGGCTGGAGTGACGTCGAGAGTTCCGAGACTAGCGGGCGCGTTTTGCGTTACCCTACCTCAGAAACCAAGGGACCGTCCAGAAGCGCAGCCAGGTACGCAGGGCCCGGTCGGGTGGAGTTGCAGGCCCCGTGTGAGGAGGCCTCATTGTGTTCGGAAGCTCCCTGTCAGCTGGGAGTGGGGTGGTCTGTGTGGTTGGGCTCTCCAGAGCGGCCTGCGTGTCTCCAGGACAGACTGAGGCACAGACAGCGTAAGCCTGGGTCACACAACTTGTAAGGCAACAACAAGCCTGGTGTGTCAAGAGGCAGAGGCAGGAGGGTCACCACAGACTTCAGGCTAGCCTGGGATCAGTATCGAATTCACAGTGCCCTCCCCCTCCCCATAGTCGGGGTGGAACCAAGACGGTGCCTCATTTTTATTAAACATTTGGTATCAGGCACCAGGCAGGCACTGTGCCGCTGAATTCTCCCCGGCCTCGACCTTTTTTTTTTTTTTTCTCCATTTTGTTTTGTTGAGATATAGTATCACTACTTAATGTTGGCCTTGCGCCATCCTCCAGCCACAGCCTCGGCAGGGCTGGGGTTCCAGATGTGCTCCTCCACACCCACCCTTGAGTGTTGCATGAGAGTCTTGAGGGGGTGGGCGGGGCCCAAACGGGTGTGCTAGGGAGCCAGGATCTTGATCCAGGAGCTTTGGCTGAATAGAATGGAGGTAAAAAGGGACGGCAGGCTGGCAGGTGAAGGATGGCTCAGGGGACCCCTGCACAAGGCCCCTGCCTGTGTTGGGGTCACAGCATCGCCCCAGCCCCTCTTGAGAATTTAGAATATAACTAGGCTTCACACTCTTTCTGGTGGTGTGGCATTGGAGCTTGCACAGGAGTTACATCCAGATCTTCTGTGGCTTTTTTTTTTTTTTTTGGACGTGTCTTTGTAGTTCAAACTGACCTTGAACTGGAGGCCATTCCACTTGACCCTGAGTGCTAGGATTACTGGCGTGCACCACCACACCCTGCTGCAGATAGTTTTTGTTGTTTTGAGACAAGATCTCACTATATAACTCAGACTAGTTTTGTGTGTGTGTTTTTTTTTTTTTTTTTTTTTTTTTTTTTGTCTTTTTGAGACAGGGTCTCACTAAGCAGGTCAGGCTAGCCTTAAGCTCACTTTGTAGCTCAAACTGGTCTCGAACTCACAACAATCCTCATGCCTCAGCCTCCTGAGTGCTGAGATTACAGGCCTGTGCCACCACGCCGGGCTCTAACTCAGACTAGTTTTGAACTCACTGCAGAACCCAACTGGCCTGGAACTTTGGTTCCTGCCTCAGTCCTGAGTGAGTGCTGAGATTATAGGCTTGTGCCAGCACACCCAGCTAGATGCAAATTATTATTATTTATTTTTTGGCAGAATCAGGAATTGAACTCAGGCCCTTGCACTTGCCAGGGAAGTGCTTATTCCACAGAGCTATCTCCCCAGTCCTAGATGTGAATTTTGAGCCACCAAAGATACTTTATTTGCGGGTTAGGTCAAACTTCAGTGATAGAGTGCGTATCTGTCATGCGTAGGGTCTGGCTTCTATGCCTAGGGCACTTCATTACATCATGTGTTGGGTTGGGTGAGCATCAGAGTCCTGAACATTCCTGGCAACCTTACTACCCCTGAACTACATGCCCAGCCCAAGAAATACCTGTCTATGAGTTTTTTTTTTTTTTTTTTGGTGGAACCAGGGATTGAACTCAGGCCCTGTGCTTGTCAGGGAAGCGCTTATTCTACTGAGCCATCTTCCTGGCCCTATACCTGCCTATGAGGAGCAGAGGCAGGAGGATTATAACTGCAACCCAAGTACCTAGTGAGTGAGGTCATGTCTCAGAAAGGTAGGAGATGGGCTCTGTGGAGAGGTCCAGGTTAACCCCCAGGATCTGTTCCCAGGGCCATAGAAAGCTGCACTACAGACCCACGGTTGGTTAGAAGGCAGGTGTGGGTGCATCACTGCCTTGTACTGATTGTGCAAGTCTGAGGTAAAGCACTGAACCTGTGCATGCCCCTGCCTAGAGTGACCCTGGATGGGCTGGGGCTGCAGGCTCAGCATAGGTGCGGGGGATGAGAGCAGAACCTGGGGCATGGCCCCTGGAATAAACACGACCCCTGCTGCTTCTCCACAGCAGGAAATCAGCATCTGAAGACTCTAGGGGCCTTGCCATCTGCCCCAGCCAAGAAGCCAAGGCCTTAAGAAAGCCTCCTGCTTCTCACGGAGATACAAAGCCCCAGCCCAATGGCGGTTGTGTCAGCAGCCCTGGCGCAGCTACAGGCTGAGACCAAATGCCCCGTGTGCTTGGATGACCTGACAGACCCTGTGACTATTGAGTGTGGACACAACTTCTGCCGCCGCTGCATCCGGCAGACGTGGGCAGACATCACAGAGAAGTTCCCCTGCCCTGTGTGCCGCTTTGAGTGCGAGGAGTGCTATTACCGCACCAACACGCAGCTTGGCCGCATGGTACAGATCGCACGCAGGCTGCACAGCAGCTGTGGCAAGAGGCGGCGGTCAGAGAAGACCACCCTGTGCGAGAAGCATGGCCAGGAGCTGATGCTGTTCTGTGAGGAGGAGCTGGAGGTGCTGTGCCCCCAGTGCGTGTCCCTCGAGCACAGCAACCACCGCTTGAGCCCCCTGGCAGAGGCTGCCCAGCGGCACCGGGCAAAGCTGCACAACTATGCCAAGGGGCTGCGCAAGCAGGCATCTGACACCCAGAAGCTCATCAGCATCCAGAGCAGGGCTCCCCTGGAGCTGCACGAGAAGGCGGAGGCCCGCAGGCAGAAGCTGGCCTCCGAGGTGGAGCTCCTGGGCCAGTTCCTGGAGCGCGAACAGCAGGCGGCCATCGAGCGGCTGGCCGAGGAGGAGCAGCACATCCAGCAGCAGCTCGAAGACAACATCAAGGCCTTCACTAACTACCGGGCCAGGATGCAGAGCCTGCTGGCCAGGGTGGAGGGCCACAACTCCCTGTCCGAGGTGGAGCTGCTGGCGCAGATAAAGCACTTCTACCCACCCTCCGATGGCGAGGTCAGCCCACCCATCTTCTCCATCAGCCTGCCGCGTGAGGCCTGCAAATTCCCACCACAGTACTCTGAGCTGCAGAAGATCAGGAGGGAGTTCCGCGTTGACATCATCCTGGACCCTGAAATGTCCTACCCAAACCTGCTCATCTCCCCCGACAGAAAGTGCGTGAGGTTTGCAAAGAAAGGGCTGAGAACCCCACGTGTGTCCAAGAGGTCCACCCCCAACGCTGTGATGATGGGCTTCCCAGATTTCTACTCCGGCCGCCACTTCTGGCAGGTGGAGGTGGGTGACGTGCCACAGTGGGCCGTTGGGGTGTGCAGGGCTGTGCTGACTTCCAAGTGCCGGCGGACTGGACAGGGCTGCTGGCGCTTGCAGCTGTTGCAGCACGGGATCTACGAGGCCCCTGGAGCCAGGCCAGGAAAGCTGCAGCTGGAGGTACGCGATCGCATCCTGGGCATTTTCCTGGACTACGAGCTGGGCGAGCTGAGCTTCTACGACATGCCTGACGGTGCACACATCTGCACCTTCAATGACTCCTTCAGTGGGCCCCTGAGGCCCTACTTCTACCTCGGGTCTGAATCCAAGTCGCTCAGGATCCTCAGGGAACGGTTTGGAGAGTAAGGACACACCACACTTTTCCCCTTAACGTAGCATTTGCCCTTTAGTTTTGGCCATGGTGGGGATGGCCTTGGACTCTGCCCTCAGAGTCCTATTTTGTACTTGAATTATGTTGGGATAAGCTTTTCGATTCCATTTCACTTATTTTCAGTTTTTGGTATATGATGTGATTTTTTTTTTTTTTTTTTTTTTTTTTTTTGAGACAGGGTCTCATGTGCAGTTCAGGCTGGTCTCAGTGACCCGCCTGCCTCAGCCTCCTGAGTGCTGAGATCACAGATGTGTGCCACCATGTCCAGCATGTGTGGTCTGAGCCCAGGGCCTGGCCCAAATCAGGCCCATGCTAAACACGGAGCCATGGTCTTGGTGCTTTCAAGTCTGTAACAAACAGCAGTTGGGAAACAGCATGCTTGTGTGCTTTGCAGTGTTGACGGGACAGGTCCAGGCTCCCTAGATAATCATGTGTTAACTTTTGGGGTTTACTTGATCTGGCTTATAAATGCAGACTGAAGGGCTGGCCTAGTGTGAGCTTTTGCCCATGTTGGGAAAGTTTTTTTTAATCTTTTTGAGACAGGGTCTTACTCTGCAGTTCAGACTGGCCTTGAGCTCCCTTTGTAGCACAGGCTGGTCTCAGACTCAGTGATTGAGTGCTGGGATTACTGGTGTGTGCCACCACGCCCAGCTACATTTTTGAGATTAGGTCTCACAGGTTACCTGGACTGTTTGTCTTGGTTTCCTTCCCAGTGGCTAGTGTGTGCCACTGTGCCTGGAGACACCTTATTTTATTTTTTGTACTAATACTTATATATACCATGCAAGGTGTATGTCCATATAGGATGTAATTTTTTTTTTTTTGCTATCCTGGGCATTGAACCCAAGGCCTTCACAGTGAGCTACGTATAGAAATGATAAATGAGGGGCAGCTGTTGAACAGGTTATAAATGTCATGATTGTACATGTGCTGAGACTGCATGGTTCCCTGGTGATTTTTGTGGCTATTCAAAAATAAAGGAAAAAAAAACAACCTTGTTTTTCTTCTGGTGCTGAAGATTGAACCACATAAATGAATTAAGGAGCAAATTGACACCACAGCATGTTCAGGTACTTGGACAATTGGAGTTAAATTCAAGTCCATCAGGAAGCGAGGGTGGTAACTGTAGTATGGACATGCACTCGAAGGTCACTTAGGTAACAGTGGCTATAAGTGTTTTCTCTCTACACCTCTCTGTCTCAAGTATTGAGGCCAGGGCTGCTTTCTTACTGAGCTGTAACCCCACACTGCCTCCCTTTTTAGTTTTGCTTATATGTCCAGGCTTGGTGACCCTCCTGCCTCAGCCTTCTGAGGAATTTGCCCCTGCAGCTGAGATGCATTTGAAAGTAATAGTCATCTGGGGAGGTAGCTCAGTGACAAAGCACTTTCCTGCAGTGTGCAGGTCCTGGGCCCTGTCTGGTATCTCACTGTGTGGAGGACAACAGGGACAGACCTGGCAGAGATGAGAAGTAGGCGAACACAGCTGAGTGAGGCTGTTGGTGAGTTCTGCCGCTTAGCAGGGTTTAGGTCTCCTTGCATGTGGGAGCAGAGGTTGGAAACGCATCAAAGCTGAAGTGCACCCAGGAGGCCCTTTTAAAGTAGATTAAAAGGCCGAGCAGTGTGGGGAGTGCTGCTAAAAGCCCAGCCGTAGGGGCCTGGGATGGGAGCCCGAAGCTTGCGGATCCCAAGTCTGAGCCCAGGCTGGGCAACTCATACTTGAAGGCCAACCTGGCCTGCATAGGAGGACACTGTCAAAACAACCCAGTACTACACAAAAACCTCATCAGCCAGGGTGGTGGGCTACAGGTGTCATCCCAGATTCTAGGGTAGCTGTAGTCTCAGGGTCCTAAATTCAAGCACAGCTTGGTAATTTAAGGGAGTCTCAACAATCAGCACTCCTGATCTTCACTCCACAGTACCAGGAACAAAAGGGTCCCAGACAGCGAGGCAGAGCTGGGAGGCTGCATCTTCTGGAGGAGTCGCGGCTGAGGTCCCTGTGAGGCCCAGCTAGGGCCAGTGCTCACCCTGTTGAGTCGGCACAGAAGGCTGAAGTGCGCCCAGGAGGCCAACCACACGGAGGTGGGGAGGAGACCGAGGGCACGCTGATCTGGAAGCCATGAGAGCCATGGTGATGAAGTAGGCCAAGGGCAGGGTGCAGAAACAGCTACAGCTGAGGCAGGGAGCAGAGTTTGAGCCCAGCCTCCTGAGCAAACTAGCAAAACCCTGTCAGAAGCACAAAATAACAAAAGGGCTGGGGACATGGTTCAGTGTAGATGCTCTTGAGTGCAAACTTAAAGATCTAAAAAGATTTCTAGATGGCCTGTGATGAATGTGATACTTATTTCTGCACAGGCACTAATGAAACTCTTAAAATAGATTACAAGGACTAGGGATTTAGTTGTGTCATGGCACTTACCTGACAAGCATGAGATCCCAAGTTTGAGTCCCAGTACCAGAAAAAACTGGATGACTGTTTTGTATCCAAGATTTATAGCTGTACCTCTTCTTGGGGTTGGAAGGCTGAGGCAGGAACGCTGCTGCCAGTTTGAAGCCAGCATGGGTTGCATAGTAAGACCTTGTCTAAAAAAAACCCCAAAAACTCTCTAGCTTGAGATCAATAAACTAATAATAAGTGCCGAGGATATAACTGATCTTTTTTTTTTTTCAATAAAATAACACTTTTATTGGTTACGTATAATTTTAGCTATATTAATATATATTATAAACTTTAAGAATTAGATACAAAGATGAAAAAGCCCCTCATGCAGAGCGCTGGAAAGGAGGGCAAGTAATTGGTCTCACTTGCCATTGGGTGTCGGGAGTGACCAGAGGGCACAGAGCATTGCCTGACTCCTGGAGTCTAACAAGGCCAGCTGGCTCTTCTTCAGCTGTGTCCCCAGGACAGAACAGGAGCTTCTGGCCACTGTGCCTACAGCATGAAGGGCCCAGCAGCATCCTTGGTATTAACAGCAGTGGAGGCTTAACTGATGCCCTGCAGCCTAGTGAGGACCAGGGACCCTCCTTGCTAACACAACTGGGACTGCCATGGATGCCCAGTAGCTGGTGTGCTACTCATTCCCTGGGTGGGAGACCCAACCCTGCAGAAGGACTTCCTTTTTTTGGCAGTACTGGGGCTAAAACCTAGGGTCTTTGCCCTGAGCTGCATCTCTATCACTTTTTTTTGAGACAAGGTTTCATTATGCAGTTCAGGCTGGCTTTGAACTCACATTGTAGCCTAGATTGGCCTTGAACTTGCAGAGATCCTTCCACCTCCACCTGCTCAGTGCTGGGATTACAGGCGAGTATCATCACGCCCAGTTTCGGGGCCAGCACAGCATGGGGTACCAGGGATTGAATTCAGGCCTTTGCATTTGCCAGGCATGCCCTTTGAACATTGAGCTATCTCCCCAGCCCTGGGTTTATTTCTTGAGGTTACTAAATTGCCCAGCTGGGGTTCAACTTGCTATCCCCCTGCCTCAGCCTCACAAAGGTCAGTGATTATAGGCCTGCACCATCACAGCAAGCAACAAAGAACTTTTTGCCCCAAGTGTCAGCAGTGCTGAGGCTCAGGAGCATTGGAGGAAGTTGAAGAAAACCTAACTTGATTCAAGTAAGTCATGCTTAAATTCCTGGAAGGGAAGGGCTGTTGTGTCCGTCTTGCAGCACTACTGCCTCAGTAGCCTGGGGACCACGGGTGGGTTTGTTCTCTTCAGCACTGAGGAAGAGCCCAGGCCTCGTCTGCACCAAGCAGGGATGCAGTGCCCACAAACCACCTGCTCCAGCAGGTGCAAGGGAGAAATTCTGGGTTTTGGGGCCGGGGGCACCAAAGGCCAAAGGGTCTGGAATGAGGCGTGCATCGAAGTGTCTGTCAGGAAGGTCCAGCGAGGACATCCACAGCAGGCCTTGCTACTTGGGCGTGGAGGTGTCCTCCTCCTCCACAGGACGGCTTCCAGGCACTGTTCTGCAGTGTCTCTGTCCATCACAGTGATAGCTTCCAACTGTCCGGGCACCCAGGGAGCTATATCCTCTGAAGTATGCGCACCGGCGCCTGTGTGCCACAAATTCCTGCCCCACCCCAGCTCTGCCACCTTCTTTCCTCCCAGCCAAAATACAACCTAATCCTTCTGATCCAGGATCTTGCCATCTAGTACAGGCTGGCCTTGAGCTCACTGTGTAACCATGCTAACCTTGACCTCACAGCAATCCTCCTGCCTCAGCCACCAGTGCTGGGATTACAGAACTGTACCACAGCTGGCTAGCCACAACTTTTGGACACTACCTTGCCCTGTAAACCAAAGCTCATCCTATGAATCTCAGAAACTGAATGTAGACTCCTGCCACACTTAAACATACACATTTAAAAAAAAAAAAAAACACATTAATAATCTGGTATTAAGAGGAAAACCTTTAGAGGCCATGTTTATAGCCCTTCTGGGACACAAAGTGGGAAGGTACTGTATGCTGGCAATCCCACCACCTCAGGAGGCTGAAGCAGGTCCACCAGTTCAAGGCTAGCTTAAAATAAAAAGGACTACATTGTAGCTCAGTGGCAGAGTACTTGCCTAGCATGCACAAGGCTATAGGTTCAATGCCTAGTGCTGCCAAAAAATATGTAAAACCTAACAAAGCTACATATTTCCAGAGAAGGCAACAATTTTGAAACAGTTTCAAAAAGAAAGCTGGGCTTAGTGGTACATGCCTGTAATCCCAGCACTTGGGAGGCTGAGGCAGGAGGATACAGAAAGAGCCAATTAAAAAAAAAAAAAAAGAAATAAAATATCCCTTGTCAGTGAGAGCAGTGGCACTTGGAGCTGAAGCAGGACAGCAATTTTGCTTCAGTCTGAGGAACTTAGCAAAACACTGTTGCAAAATAATGTCCGGGAAGTAGCTCAGTTTTCCAGGCTGGGGTCTAATTCCAGGGCCACCACCAGAAGAAAACCCTCCCTTGCTGACCTAGTCCCATCATACATCCCAATGTAGTCACGTCCAGCTTTTCCTATCAAATCCTGTGCCACCAGCTAACCAAGACCTGTGCAGTATGGTACAGTTGCAAAGGCCCCTCCCCTCACAGCCTTCAATGAAGAGCCTACAGATTGGAACTACAGCACAGGACAGGTGACAGCGATCCAATAGCCAAGAAGTACACCAGGGAATGGGGAGAAGGACGCACTTACTCATAAAGGTACAGCACTTGGATCTCAGGAAATAGAGATGCTTAATACTTGTACAATAACCAAAGACATTTATTCCCATTACGGTTTTAACTTTTTTCTCTTGATGGATTTTAAACCTTGAATTTTCCTCTCCTAGAGTTAAACTTCTTGAGCCAATGAACTGACCCTCAAGAAATATACTGAAAACCCTTAAGAAGAGCAAAACAAAGGGAAATCTCCAATTCTTCCAGCCTTTGCCAAAGCAAGGTGCTGCCACTGGGGAACAGTGTGTCAGTGTTAACCATCACACTGATTTCCAAAGAAAAGACCTAGATTTGCATAGTAAATCATGGAGACCTTGGTTCTACAGTTAGTTTTCTATTGTTTTAGAGACAGTTTTCCTCTGATATCCAGGCTGGCCTTGAACTTGTGGCTCTCCTGCCACAGCCTGCCAAGTGATGTGATTGTCAGTGTGCACCTCCATACCCATCTCAGAGTCCCTCGGTGAGGACATTCAGTGACAGCTGTGTGGGGGTGGGGTGTGGCACCCAGTGGGGTGCTTGCCACAGGAAGGAAAAAGGTATGCAGCCTCATGGTCACCAGGGCTGCAGACACACATGGCACACACGGTCAGGTAGCAGGGACCCTGCAGAAGGGATGACTCCTCTCTGTTTTCATAGCAGAGCTTCCTTCTTTCAACACTGCTAGACCACCAGCAAGGTGGGGCAGCAGAGCCCAGCCTGTGTGGGGCCCTGGGTCCAATCCCCAAATGCTGATGAACATGGCCAAGTTCCCTGTGGCGACCACTGATGGCCCACTGTAGGGCCCTTTCTTGCCATGGTTCAAAGGGCCAAGAGCGCCAAGCACACTCTGCTAAGCGACGCCCTCTGCAGCTGTAACTCTAAAGTCACAGGGTTCCAAGCACACCATGGTGGCCTCTGCCAGCTGGGATCCTGGGCTGTCCCCTCCAGTTCAGGCCAGTCCAATCTTGCAGCTGCTCAGGTCCGGCCAGGTGGTGAGGCCACAAGTGCCAGCAGCCGCCGACTGAGCAGTGCATTGTGTCTCTGCAGGTAGGCAATGACATCAGCCTGCTTTTCCACCACCTCCTCCAGGCTCCCGGCAGTTCTGCAAGAGTCAGAGACAGAGTTCTTCAGTGTTGGCAGATGTGCACCTGGCACATGTGTGTCCCTGCTTATTAAGTGCCACCATCTGCACCTGCCAGAAATTGGTGCAGGCTGGGAGCTCAAGGCCAGCTTGAGCTGCATAGCAAGCCCTGTCTCAAAAAGCCAAAAGTACAGAAAGAGGCAAATAAAATGGCTATGAACAGACCTGTGGTGAGACTGTGACCACCAAGTTACCTAAGCTCTGCGTTCCTAGAGGTTAATGCAAGCACTCAGCATGTGATATGTGCGAGCCTCTGAGACCCTTATCCCATCTGCTGTGAGATATGCTAACTCACAGAACACATCCTGTTTTGTGAGGGTTTTAGGCTTTCTCCTCTAGGGTGGCTGTGGAGCGGGCACAGGGTCTCAGTGCTCTGGGAAGGCTCTCCCGGAGCTGCCTGCAGACCTACTCAGGCAGCTGGGTGAGCTGGTGGAAACGGGGGACCAGGGCACGGCTGCACCTCAGGATACAGGCTGGGAGCAGAGGGACAGCAAGCAGTGAGGCATCTGCAATGTGAGGACTTTTTTGAGACAGGCTCTCGCTATGCCGCTCAGGCTGGCCTTGAACTCTCATTGGAGCCCAGACCTGGCTGAGACTCATGGTGGCTCAGCCTCTCAAGTGCTGGGACTCCAGGCGTGCACCACTGCACTGAGCTCTCCTTTCTAAATAATGTGATCCTACTGTTTCTGCTGGCCACCGCATTTTAGCACTGTCCACAAGCTTCTCATAGGAGATGCGGCTCTGCACCTGTTCTCCTCCTGGCATCATCTTGATGCAGTAAGGACTGGCACAGTTCTGGTCTAATCAATATTTGTGGTCTCCATTATCACCCAGAGTAAGGCCTCTGTCGCTTGGGACGCAGAGGCAGGAAGACCACGAGCTCAGACAGTGTGGGCTCCACAGTGAGACTCTCTCAGCCAACCAACTGACACAAATGTAAGGCCTTACTGTATTTTCATGTGCAGCCTCTTTTGCTTGAGATTAATAACTGCCTCATAACCCCATTTCACTTTTGTTTATATTTCTCCCTCTGATACTGTGGGCAGGGATGGCTACAGCTGCTGAGCTTTATCCTCAACATCCCCCTCCCCCTGCTTTTCTTGAAAAAAGGTCTCACTGAACTATCTGCGCTGACCTCCAGCCTGTGATCCTTCTGCCTCAGCCTCCTGGGTGGTATTTAGGAACCATGTGAATCCTAAGTTCCACAGCAGACAGGACCAGTACTTCAGCCATCAGAGCACCCTGGAGAGTAGGTGGCAGCAGCAGAGTGGAGCAGGCCTGATGCCCTGGCCCAGCAGTGCAGAGGACGAGAGCCGGTGGGGAGCTAGCTCAGGAAGACTGTGTGTCCTGCAGCTCCAAGGAGGCTGACAGGCTGAATGAGAGGGGAACCCCACTTCCGCAGCAAGCGCCCCAGGAATTCACCTGTGCTGGGACTGGTCTCCCCACAACTAGAAAGAAATAATCCAAGCACACCTGCTACCCTGGTCAGCAGCTCTTAGCTTGGGAAAACCATTTCAGTTCCCTCCACTGAGCTTGGACCGTTCACCCAGGCCTCACCTGAATCCGGTCTCTGAGGCAATACTGCTGGGATGGGCATAGAGCTTCTCTTCTTCAAGCACATCAGGCCGAGGTTTGGCTCTATTAAATCTTCTAATTTTCACTAAAACAATGAAAGTCATTGTTAGCCCTCTCAGATTACCTAACCTTAACTATTCCCAACTCCATTCACTCCAGTGCCATGGGTTAGCTGTTCCTCTCAAATAGGTTAGCAGCCTTAGACTGCTTCCTGAGGAGGCGCACTGGGGCCGGCTATTAATTTAGATAATTTTGAGCTGTCATTGGTGACACCTGCAGCAGCTGGCACTTACCATACCTTGAGCACAGGACTCTCCGCTGCTGTATGCAGCTGCTCTTCCCCTGGTTTACGTGAACAGTTAAGCAAAGCTCCACTGCCAACACCTGAGCCAGGACTATGGGACTTCAAAGCCTCCACTCTCTACATTTTTTCTTTTCAGTTTTTTTTTTTTGTTTTTTATTTATATAACTTTTATTTATTTGTTTGTTTGTTTTATTGAAATACAAATATCAATGAGACAGTTTTAAGATACCCTGACCAAAAAAAAAAAAAAAAAAACATACCCTGACAAGATGGATTTGACAAATTAATACATTGCAAACTGTTTTCATAATGTTTTGGTATCATAGAAGGTGCATAAATATTATACTTACAGACATTATTATACCGTATGTCTCTTATCATTAAATTAAGAGTTTGCTGTTTGCATACCTTATTTTTTTTTACCTGAATTACATAAAAGATTCAATAATTAATACTTTCTACCTTGTTATTTTCCTAGTGGTTGTCCATAGTACTAGAGGCCGACATAATATCCTGTCCAATCACCATTAGTGTAAATCTTGCCTCTCATAGAATTATGTAGAAGCACGGCGTTATCTATCCCAACTGTACTGTCCATACACACACATCGTGATTCTTCCTTTCTATACCCCTTCCTTTGTCTACACCTGTCAAAGATGGGCACTCCATTGTCATTCAACTAATTCAGGTGCCTGAACTCGATGACACAATCCAACACAGTCCAGCATTCCACAACAATAGTGAGTTATCCGAATAAGTTGTCGACCATAGCCATTTACAGCTCAACTTATTATTATGGCCCAGAGGTATATACCTCATTTTTTTCTTTTCAGTTTTTTTGAGACAGAGTCTCAATGTGTAATCCAGGCTGGTCTCCAACACACAGTGATCCACCTGCCTCGGCCTCACTGGTGCCGAGATGCCAGGTGAGCATCACCATAGTCAGCTATTTTGCTTTTACATTCATTCATTCATCTTGTGGTACTGGGGATTGAACTCGCTTATGCCACTGAACTATCTCCCCAGCCCATTGCTTTTATGTGGAGGGCACACCCAGCAGCTCTCCTTGAAAGAAGAGCAGACTGTCTCCATTTTGACTGAGCCTGATCCTATTTCCTTGTATTGTTATGTAGAGAGCTGGCTAGGACTTCTGTTTATCCTTCAGTTGGCCTTAAGCAATGTGTATTGGTCTAGCTGAGGTGCTGGTGATAGTCTTTGAAGGTGGCATGCGTGTTTCCCTGGTAAGCCTGCTGCTCCTTAACGTGAGCCGGGTGGAGACAGGATGGTAGAGCTAATGCTCCGCACTGCCAGCTGGGATCGCCTGGAGACAGAGGCTATGACTTCCTGGGGCTTGAAAGACTACATCAAACTGAAGCCCTAGACTTCCCAAAACATTAAGTACTATATAATGCAGATTACTCTCTCTGCATATCCTCTCTGCATATGGCAGAGGTAAATGTAGGCCCCACACCTAGCTCAGCTCACAGTAGTCACCTACTTCCCACAATTCTCAGTCCTCAGGCTACTCCCTCACTGAATAAAAACCGGGTGAGTCCCTGGGTCGCTCTCTTGGTTCCGGGAAGCCATCTTTGTGGCTGGACCTAGAGCCCCTTGACTCCCCGATGATTAAAAATATAATTTAGTGTCCTCATTTTCACCGTGGGCTGCATGGAAAGTGGTAGATTGGAATCAACTTGATGGGATTCCAAGGACATAACTTTGGGATTACAAATATTGGTTTCTTGGACTGAGACGAGGACCAGGAAGTGTCTTCTACACTTTTACCTTTAAATGTAAGACTTCTATTCTGGTTGCCTTTGGGGAAGCAAAAGATAATGGGGTGTCGCCTCTTGATGGCTCAAAGTTAGGGTGTCCCAGCATCTCAGCCACACAGGAGGCTCTGGGCCGCCTGGGGTGCTCCTCACCTGCATACAGGAGCAGCCAGGTCAGCGAGCAGAGCAGCTCCAGTGCCAGCACGGCCAGGATGAGGATGAGGTACAGCCTGCCATACCCAGAGAAGGAATGCTGCACGCCCAGCACCACCAGCAGCATCGCATTGCCTGCAGGACAAGACAGAATGGATGAGAAGCACCAGTCTCTGAGGTTTCCTGCCCCAGCCCCTAAACTCTGGTGACTTCCAGTATGCAGTAACAGGAAGCTTTGCAGAGAGTCTGCAAGCCTCGGAGGCCTATGCAGCAGCACAGCTGTCTTTACCCCACCTGAGTTCACACTGGTCAGTGACTCCATGAGCAGCCTAAGGACAAGGGCACAAGGTCAGCAGATTGGAGGAGTATGCTGGTGTGTACATTGTGTCAACCTGATAAGTCTAGAAGTTGAATTATGTGACTCTGCAGGGAGCCAGGGTTCCTTCTTTGTAAACATCCTGTGTAAGAGGGGCCAGGGAGACGGCTCAGTAGAATAAGTACTTGGCAAGCCCAAGGGCCTGAGTTCGATCCCTGGTTCCCAACAAACAAAGCAAAAGGAGGGAAGCCATAGCTGCTGCCCTCCCTTTGTTCTTCGCTGTTTTCTTCTGCCATGAACTACTGCACTCTGCCCTGTGCTAGCCAAGTGCAGACTAAAATCTCCACCAACTGTGAACTAAATAAACCTTCCTTAACTCTGGGTGTTGGGTATTTTGTCTGAGCAACAAGAGAAAGGTAACTGAGACAAGGGGCCGGAGACCACAGATTTAATGTGTGTATGTCCAGAGACAAGGTCTCGCTGTGTAGCTCAGATTGGCCCCCACTGCTAAGAGATTCTCCTATCTCAGCTTCCCAAGCGCTGGAATTATAGGTGTGCAACACTACTCCCAGTTGGCTTTATACATTTATAACAGGTACTCCCCACCAGTCTGCAATCCTGTGCTCTGTGAGGCTGAGGCAGATAGAGTACAAGCTGAAGGCCAGCCTAGGCAACTCAATGACTTAGCAAAATACTGTCTAAAAATAAACACATTTATAAAGGGTTGGTGCCAGAATCACATAAAAAAATACATCAACAGAAGACTTACTTTAGATCAGATTGCCATCTTTATGTAAAAATGATGCAGGTTTTTGAAGTCTGCACTATAGCTTCCAGAGCACGGCCACCACTTGGGGATTCAAAGCCCACTCCGGATCCCAGAGCGCACAGGATCCTATGATATCCGGATCACAAGAGCCCTGCAGAGACCCGGGCGGCACTGCAGAACACCCTGCCCCAGTGAGGACAGTGAGGGCTCCCACCTGGGCAGGGGGCTCTGTGTGACACACTTCAGCAGTGCGAGGCTTCAAGAAGTGGCCAGGGGGGCACTCAGCCACACCACTCACCTGCTGGCACTTCATTTTATCACCACAGGATGTGTGTGTGGATGGAGCCTAAGCTGGCCCTGAACTCAGTGATCTTCCTGCCCTAGACTCCCAAGTCCTGGGATTATGGGCTGCACCACCACACGTGGGTATTTGAGAGGACCATTGTAATTCCACTGTTTTGCCTTCTCTCTCTCTCTCTCTCTCTCTCTCTCTCTCTCACAAACACACACGCACGCACGCGCACAGTGAAACTGATACCTAGAGCATCTTATCTCAGAATTTCCTGAAACTTATTTAACATACTAGTAATCTAAATCTGATCTAAGGGAAAACAATGCTTATTTACTTCTCCTGGCAGCTGTGGGTGAGGGTCATAGGATTAAACCTGAGACCTTCACACTGAGCTTCACACCTATCCTTTTTCTTTAAAGGCAGGGCCTCAGTAAGTTGCTAAACAGTCCAGGCTACACTCCACTTCCCATCCTCCTGCCTCGGCCTCCCAGGATACTGAAGCCTCAGCCAGCTCCCCCTCTGGCCCAGCTTCTCTTATACTTCTTGATGGAGAAAGGAGGGCTGTCAGCCATGGAGGTCTGCACGCACAGCCTGCCTGAACAACACAAGGCTCAACCTGACCTGGTAGTACACTTCCGCAATCCCAGTACTTCGGGTGGAAGAGCTCAGTCCCAGTCAAGACACAGGAGCTGGGGTGTGGGTCAGTGGTAGAGTACCTCTGGGTTCAGTACCAGAAA
>PVKA01032909.1:0-24882 GCA_004027165.1 Ctenomys sociabilis | reverse complement strand
TTTTTCTTTGAGACAGAGTTGCACTATGTAGTTTGAGTTGCACTATGAGCTGACGTTGTGCTCACTTCTGTTGCCCAGGCTAGTCTCAAACTCCCAGAGTTCCTCCTGTCTCAACCTCCCCTCCTCTGGGATCACAGGCATGCACCGTAATGACACCATTTGGTCTCCATTTAAAATATAACCAAGGGCTGGTGAGATAGCTCAGTGGACTAAGTGCCTGCTTAGGCAAGCTCAGGGACCAGGGTTTGATCCCTGGCACCACAGACTGTGCTGGCCCTGTCCCCAGGTGCATTGAGCCGGCCAATGAGACTGGGAGTGGTGGCACACGCCTGTAATCCCAGTGCTAGGGAGGCTCAAGACAGGAGGATCACTAAGAGCCCAGTCTTCATAGTGACACCATGTACCAAATACAGAAAAATAAATAAATTATAAAGTAAAATGCAGCCAGCCAGAGATGACTTCATTTTGATGTCATAGCACTGCCACTACTTGATGGCCAGGCTCACTGTGAAGTAAGTCAACTTAATCAAGGAAGCATGGTCCTAGCAGAAGGATAAATGATTAGAATTAAAAATTAACTACCTACCACCCTTTTCTCCAATGAAGACTTACACCAATCTCTGTGCTTTGGTTCAAAGTCATCTTCCTTGGTATGCCCAGTATGGGAGTCTAGGGACCCAAAGACTGCTTGAAGTAATGGGTGCACCAACATATCCCATGGGTCCAACACTGGGTTCAATCCCCACATTACCATTTTTTCATCCAAGGGTCAGCTCTGCCAAGTAGAATATGTTTTTAAGGCTATTACCAAGGGTGGCCTTCCATCGGTAGCTGTCAGAAGAAAAAAGTGTGCAGTAACTGTCACACAGAAGAAAGTATCTGATAAATGATTGGATTCTAGTACAGTGACTCACTTATTCAGAATAACTGGAAACACTGGCTGTGTGATGACCAGAATGGCAGCTAACAGCAGATCCCAGATGCAGAGGGCGTGGTGTGAGGCAGCTAATTGGAAATACAATGAGACTGTATGAAATTCCTGTGCATATGCTGTGTAAGAGAATCACTGGTATTTCTCAAGTTTATGCAAAGAATACTGACATGAGGCCACTTGATTGTTGCATGATTGTAACTGGTATCGATGAGGAGCATGGCCCCCAGGTGCACAGCTGTGACTCTGCAGGCTGCTACTCTGGGTTTAAAGCCACTTGAGCAGGTGTCAAACAAACAGAGTCAACCACCTTCCTTGAAAAAAGAGTGAAGATGATATTCGATTGGACAATGGAGCAGACAGTGGGAACTGCAATTACATGCCTGTCTACCACCCTTTCAGTTGATTTCAAACCTTCAGGAATAGAAGTCAGAGTAGTTACAGTTGACAATCCTAAATTCAGGATTCTTATGGAAGCAGAAGTTGACTCTCACCTTGTTGCTCTGGCACAGAGACACTCAACATTGTCATTAGTTTACCAGGTCTCTGAAGCCACTGGCCTGTGTGTTTGCCATCAGACCAGTATCACGGAGGCCCTTGGATTGAATGTAGAACCTGTCCACGCCTGTCACCCATGTGGGTAGGACTTTATGTTAATAAAAATAGTGCTTTTGGAAAAATAAAACAAAGTTATCGTCCTCTTTGTTCTCTATCCCTTCTGGACTGGTAGCATCACCCACCTTTGGTAGGCTCTCTGTCGGGCCTCTGGCCTTTTCTATTCCCTCAGAGCCCTGCACTTTCACAGCTATAACACAGAGCACTGATATTTCTGTCTGCTTCTGGGTGTTCCTAATTGACTGGTAAACTCCATGACTGTGGGGAGAGCACATTTTCTTAGTCAGTGTTGTTTGCTTAATATTTGTCACAGTGTCAAGCATGGTAGGGGTTTGGTATACGTGTCAAGTGTGACTCAACAGCTTATCTTTTTTTTTGGTGGAACCGGGGATTGAACTCAGACCCTTGTGCTTGCCAGGGAAGCACTCATTCCACTGAGCCATCTCCCTGGCCCCCCTCAACAGCTTATTTTGCCACATTTCACTCTCTTCTCATCACTTTCTAGTTATACATTGTGTTTCATTTTTCTCTGTATGTGTTTAATTATTTCTTTCATGTGTGGATCAGTGCTACCTGACCTTAACTGAATAAAACATTGTCCACTTAATCAATCTTTTTCCATGTCCAAAATAGAATAGCTCCTGTAACCAGATTTTAAATTCAGAATAAATTGCTCTGGAATTAAATTCTTGTAAGAACAAAGTAGGAATAATGCAATTTTCCATTTGTATTGTCTCACACTTTCTGTTCTCTATTTCATAAATATTAAGTAGCGTAAAATGTGACATCGGAGAAAATATTACTAAGGACACCACTGTGAGCCTGCGGCTAGGGGTCAGTGTTTGAGCACTTGCCGTGCATGTGTGAAGCACGGGGTTTGATCCTCTGTGCCACAGAAAAACAAAACAAAACAAAATAAAGTCACCACAGTAGGTAATGAATCTTCTAGTCATGCCATATCCAGAACATGAGCACGTTTGCACCAGCCGAATCTTGACTTGGGTACTGGTCTTGCCTCTGGCCCCGCAGTGCTAAGTCTGAGCTGCTGCATCTTTAAAGTGGGCTTGATAAAAGTGAAGTCCTCAGGGGTGAGATAAAGGGCAAAGAAGAAAAATTTTGATAACCCTGGATGTGTGGTATCCATATTAATTCTGGTACTTGTGTTAATATTTTCCTTCTGCTCAGTCATAGTCATTGTTATAATAAAGTAGGAGATTCACTGTGTCTAATACGTCTGTATACAATAATATGTCTATATGCAGTATTTACTGGCTTATTTTGTTTGCAAAAGAGATATTTTGCTAAATAAATGTCAAATTTTCTAGGACCCTGACACCATAGACAAATAGCAGTGTTTGTAGAAGACAAACGATCTTCATGTTATGCTTTACAGATATGGAGAACTCTGAATTGGTCCTGACTGTTGGAGCCAGCATCTCTGCATAAATCTTGCTGGTAATTGGGTGAGAGCTAAGAAGTCCCATTCCATCACAAGTTGCAGAAAAGACTAAGTAAAGGATGGCAGGTAATCCTAAACTAGAGTGCAAGATCTATAATTTTATTTTATAGCGGACAATTACCCCATCACATGCCATCCAAATACAATGTTTACATTAAAAATGAAATTTTGAAAATACATATGCCTATCACTTAGAAAAATAGAATCACAGTCATGTAAGTTGGATATCAGTTATCTTAAAATATCTTCCTTGAACTTCATCAGGGTATCTTTATGCAAATGAGAAATTTTACCTCAAAATAATTCTGCAGAAATTACACACAGAAGAAAGTAGTTTCACTGCAGTATTCACATGTGTATGACATTTGTTTTGGAATTACTTAAAAATAGCATCAGAGAAAGTTAAAGAAAGTCTGTTATTGCTTAGATAACTACAAATTAAGAAGTCATTGAATGAATACTTAAAGCTGTGCTATCTTCTTGTAGGAAAATTACACTCATACACTCATACACATACTCCAATACACACACCCTTTTGTATATCGTGATTTCAGGAGGCCAAATTTGCTTGTCTTGCTCATAGAAGCAATTGTGTGGTGACAATTCTTTCCTGGGGAAGAGCTGGCCTGCAGAGATGCCTGCAGCTCACAGCGAATTGAAAATCCTTCCTTAGGTAGTGAGACTCCAAACTAGAAGGCAGGAGCCAAAGTTTTGTGCTTTCTTTTCCTAAAACTCCCATTGGAGAATGTTTGTGCCCTGCTGCTGGGTGGTAAGAAGGCAAACAGAGGCTAGAAATACTGTTTTTATGTATATCCCGCTGGAAGAATGGTTTGGAAATTCTCTCTATGAAAATCTGAGGCACTTCTGTGTGCGTTTATGACACTATCATAACTACATATTAAATTTTTTGTTTAATCTCTCTTTTCCTTTACATATATAGGTAACTTATATTGACTATAAGTGTTTATGTGTCTCTATGAGAGAAGAAGAGATACATACGCGTTAGATCTGTATGTACATGTTCTTATGTTAGGCCTGTATGTACATGTTCTTATGTGAGGCCTGTATGTACATGTATCTCATGCATCCACCTTGCCACACATTCATTGTGAAAGACAAAGAGGAGAGAATAAACATACAGTAGGAAGAAGTGTCAAGCTTCTTTGTGTGAAAAGTCAGACTAGTCATAAAATCCAAGATGGAAAGCAGTGGGAAAAATACCAACTGACTTACTGATGGTAAATGCTGTCATTTCTATTTATGTTAGAACTTTTATTACTACATAATATGCTATGTCACCCAAGTCAATAATTAACTTAAATATTGATTCATCACATCATTTTCCACAATATTAGTTTAGTATGAATGTACTGTAAGAGGTATGGTTTGTCTTTTCATATAGTTTAAGATCTACCTTTATATAGTATTTATTCATTTTTTGCTCAAAATTTAAATTTTTTCTAGAAAAGTCTGTGTTAGCATTATGCTATAAATTTCTCTATTTATGTGCTTGATTGTGGTTTTAGAAGCTAGAGCAATAAATACCCCAGTACATAAATCTTTCTATTTTTATTTTCCTTTTCCTTTTCTCCCCTCTCCTTTCCTTCCCTTCCCCTCCCTTCCCCTCCTCCCTCCTTCTTTCCCTCCCTCCCTCCCTCTCTCCCTTCCTCCTTCCTTCCTTTTGTCCTTTTTTCTTTCTCTTCCTTCTTTTTCTGCTCTCTTCTCTCTTCCCTCCTTCCCTCTCTCCTTTCCTCCTTCTTCCCTTCCATCCTTCCCTCTTCTTTTTCTCTGTTCTGATTAAAACCAAGAACACCTCCATCCAGAAGTTAAGACGTTCCATTCATATTTACTCAATATAGAAAAGTTACATTGGTATATGGTTCCACTTTGACACATGGTTCATATTTACTGAATATTATGCAAACTAAACCATTCACAATATTTTTCAATACAGTTTTAAGAAGCTAGAAAAATATGAACATGGTAATTGTGTTCTGGAGCTCATTCTTAAAGGAAATAACTTGCAGTAATTAAATAATTTATATCTAAAGTACATATGTGGTTATTGTTTATTGAACTTATTAGCTATTTGCATTTATATGTTCTTTTTTCCTGTTCATATTCTCTGATAAATGATATGGGGAATCAATATAGTTTGATGATGTCATAACAGATTTTCTAAAGTAGTTGTGTTCTGAATTTAATTCAGCTTCAGAAAAAAGGAAGAAATGTTATTATACTTGCCCAGAAAACTGCAATATAGAGAATATTACTTAATATAATAATCTCATTTTCACTTTTACTTTGTAAATTCTAATTGAATTGATCTATTTTACTTTATACTATAAATAATACATATTTACTTAGAAAACAGAAATTCCTTGTAAAGGATTCTGTGTTTCTCTTTGTGTTTGTTTTAGTCATTCTTACATTTATTTATTTGGCACAGCGTCTCACCATGCAGCTTGGACTCACAGTAATCTACCCCAGCTGGGATTACAGATGTGTGCCGTCATGCCCGGGTTTCAGTAGCAAGCTTGGGTGGGGCCTGCATGCATGTGATGGTGGGGGGGGAGGGGATCGAATCCAGGTCCTTGCGCTTGCCAGGCGGGCGCTTGGCCCACCAAGCTATCTCCATGGCCCCTGGCCATTTACTTTATGATAAATTTCTATATTATAGAATTTTCCACATAAAAGAGACCAGAAACAACAAAAACTTCTATGATGCCACCAACAACTGTCAAAATAATGAACCCACGGGTCATTTTAATTCACCCCCAACAGAATGACCCCTTCTTTACCTGCTATTTTGAAGAAAATTCCACATATCCCTCTTTCTAACTGTAAATATTCCTCTTCTCACCTGAACGAGAACAACATAACTGTAATATGATATTCAGAACTACTAACAACTTTTCACTAGGAATTTAAGGTATGAATAATCCAAGTCTCTGCGAATTTCCTAAAAATGTCACACATATCTTAGATCCGTTTGTAGTGCTGTTTCTTTATACATGTTTCTTTCTGCGTCAAAAGATGAAATGAGGTTTCAGCTGGGCTTTGCTGCGTGTGTTCACTGCCTGGTGTCACCTGCTAGACTCCCCAGAATATTTTCTTTCTTCCTTGCCGGGTTGGGTCTCGCCCAGCCACTCAATGTTAAGAAATCTGCTAACTACAGCTTGTCTTTCTGCACACATTATTGATACCTAATGGCTTTTCTAAGCTGTAGCCCTCGAGTCTATTGAAATTTGAGTGAATAGATATTTGCAGAGCTTCCTTGAGGGTTGTAGCATGGTGTATGGTGTTAGGTTGTGTGTGTGTGTGTGTGTGTGTGTGTGTGTGCGCCCACGTGTGTGTTTGTATGCAGAGAGGACATGTTCGTACTCGTTTACTCTCTTTCAGTAGACATCGTACTTCTCTGTGTCCAGCGCCAGCGGCTACCCGGACACCATTGTGTTCCCACACTTGCTTCCAGCTGGCCTGCGGCTTCTGCCAGGGTGGAGGAGGAGGGCCCTGTCTCCATGACAACCGTGTGTCCACCCAGAAGCTACTCGAAGCTACCAATCTGTTCTGTGCGTGATGAAGGAATGTTTCTGAGCAAAATCCCACCTCATTTCCCTCTTTTCCACTGCAATTTGTTATATTATGAGCGCATTTGCCCAGTGCTATGAGCTTTTACATAATTCTGTTAGCCCTAAATCTACACACCTCAAGCGATTTCACAAATAAAAGCACATCAGAAGGATTCCTCTAGCCTCTGACATGCAATTTTACGTCTTCTTTCCCATTTAGTGTTAACTTTCATTTTGTCTCTAGTTTTCCCTTTCACTGAGATGATTCAAATATTAATGGAAAGACAAAAGCTTCTTTAGCTGGTAGTATTATTGCAATACATTATGAATATTTGAAATAAATTGTCTTTGCTGCGCTTTAGAAACCCCACAATTGTATTTGAAATTGCAGCATAGAAAAATCTGTTTTGCCATTTCACAAAATAGCAATGTAAATTTACATTAATTCATTAGGAGGTGAAGATTTGATTTATAATTTCCACATTATGAGCAATATTTTACTCTTCCCAGAACATGAGTATTTTTTATTTCGTCTCCTATCTGTTCTTGACCTAAGGGTCGTGGGCTGACACAATCCTTTGCTTCAGCTCTTTTAAAATCCTCTCGGTAGTCTCTCTGGGCTTGCAGCTTCGACTAGCACCCTCAACTGAATACTTGTTTCACCAGTATTTTTGTCTCACTTTAGCAGTGGGCGGTGACTTTATCCACTGACTTCGCATTACCTGGAACTACATCTCCCAGAAGGCTCTGCCTGGCTTGGCTTTGGCTCTGCTTTGTCCATCGGGAGAATGGAAGATAGTGAGGTTGGTTTTCAGCTGACTCAGGCGATTTGCTCTGCTGTACTTGCTGCTGCTGATCTTGAGGTGCTGGAGGCCGTCTGCCTTGCTTCACCAGCTGCAGCCTCACCCCTCCTTCTCCTTCCTGGAGGCTGGTAGGAAGCTCTGTGTTGCGCTGGTCAGCCTCAGTCCTGAAGGTCACACACAAATTTCTGGCTCCTCTCTTTTGGCTCCTCTAGTCCTGTCTAGATATGTGTAAAAGACAAATGTGAATACATTTATAAAAAGAAATAGGAAAGTGTAAATTTATGCAGTAGATTTTTGTATACCTTTACCTGTAATATAAACAGGTAAAGACTCAGTAAATTCAGAGATGATTAGACGTTAACTATGTCCACTACCACATCACAATTTGAGAACAGATATTGTTTTTAAATGTGTACAAAATATTTACTGGAAAGGACTATCTGCTATATATATATATATGAAGGCTATATTCTTTTTGGCTACAGTGGGATTAAAGTAGCAGCTAATGGCATGAAAATTTAGTGGAAGGTCGTGCTGTGTTGGAAGGTTGAGACACATTTCTAAATAACCTATAAGTCCAAGAAAACTCACAATTAAAATAGATTTTTGAAAAAAGGATGAATAAAAATAGTACATATAAAACTTGAAGAATATGATGGAAATTATGCTCTGAGGAAAATTTGTGTTCATAAAAGCATGCATTCAGGGCTAAAGATATGATCTAAATTTTTATCTTATAGAGAAAAACAAAAACCCTAAACCAATGGAATATACGAACAAATAAAGTGAAAAGTTTAATAAGTTAGAGAACAAACATATGACTGAGAAATTCAGGAAACAAAAAGTTGACTTTTTAAAAAATGTATTTTATGCAGAGTCTCCCAACGGAGCTCAGATTGCTAGTGGTCCTCTTGTTCTCGGCTTCCCCAGCACTGGGATTACAGGTGTGCCCCCCTCCCCCCCAGTTTCTGTGGACAGTGTGGGGTGGGGCCAGAGCAGCATGTGGTACTGGTGATTGAATGTGGTCCTAAGAAGGTGCTGAGTCCACCTGCTATCTCACCAGCCCTAAAGTTAATTCATTTGAAAAGACTGAGTTAGTTTATAAATACCTCTCAAGTTGACAGAAACATAGCAAGGGGGAGACACAGTAAATTGTGTTAGGGAAAAAGGTGAGAACATGATACTCTACATTTCTAATAGTAAATGGACAAATAAAGATACTTATGTTTGTGGTTGCATTTTGAAAAGTCTTTTTTGTTTCCTCAGCACACACTGGAGAGTCAGTAGGAGAGACGTCAGACAATAACTCTGAGGCTATGGTGGGAGGCTTTAAGGAACTCAAAATCTACCACAGAATAATCTCATATAATGAATCTTCCTCCACTTCAATTTGGCCGATAAGGGTAGACATCCATTTATATAAAGGTTGTGATGTCCATTGGTTAACGTACACATACTTGCATCTCACTGTGTATTGCTTACTGTTACCATAAATAACCCAAGGCGTTATCAATTGTTTTACTTGAGATGGTAACCAGTCTTTTTCTCCTCTTCCATGAAACAAGAAAGCTATACCAGACAAATCAAAAATAGAAAGCAGAGTTTCCAAAGTTACTTCCAGAGCACCATTTAACTGCACAGGAAAAGTATAGATGAGGAAGAAGGGAAAGAAGGAAATATAAATGAAAGTAGTAAATAAGTTAACAAAACATCTATAGTAAAATCTTACTTGTGGCTAATTATCCTAAAATGTAAATAGATTAATATTCTCTAATTGAAAAACATAGTTACTAAATGTATTTAAAAAGAAAACCTCAATCTATGTTGCTTATGAGAAACTTATTTCTTAAGACCCTGCATAGTTTACAAGGACGTAATAAGATATTTTTTGCAAATAGAATCCAAAAGAAAGTAGGAATAGGCAGAGTGAAAGAAAACAGCCTTTAAATGAAAAGTAATAAAAATCAAGGAATATAATGATATCATGGAAAGGGGAACAATTCAGCAAGATGAAATAGCAATTCTAAAACTTTTGCACCAATATTAGAGAACTGAAATGTATAAAGCCAATATTGGTAGAAACAGAGGTAGAGATAGACACTGGTGTATGACTAACTAGGGATGTAGCATTCTGCCTTCAGCAGTGATGGACAGATCATGTGGACAGAAAGTCAACAGAAAACGTACTGCATCCCACTCCAAATGGAAGCAACGCACTACTATAGAACATTTCATTATAAAGCTGCTATACACATAGGCGTCTGATTGACACATGGGTTGTAAAGAATAAATCCTATGCTAAGCTATAAGACAAATTTGAAAATGTTTGATAATTAAATCCAGTAATTTTTATGATCACATGCAAAAACAAGCAATCAAACAAACAAATTAGAAATCAAGGACAAAAATCACCTTCTAAACTCTAAAAATGCACACAACAACTTGCTTGTTAAAAGGGCTGGCCAATAGCTCAGCAGATTAAAGCACCTGCCTAGGCAGATGCATGGGCCAGGAGTTTGATCCTCAGGGCTGCCATGGTGGCCCCATCCCCGGTGGCTCACACCTGTAGTTACAGTGCTTGGGAGGCTGTAAGCAGAAGGATCACTACGAATCTGATCTATGCAGTGAGACCCTGTACACCTTGTCCTAAGGGGGGGGGAAGACTGAAGTTAATAAATATCTGCTTTAGCACAAGGTCCTGAGTTCAATACTCTGTACAAAAAAGGAAGAAAGAAAGAAAGAAAAAAAGAATGGAGTTAAAAAATTTCTAGAAAAAAATGAAAATGGAAACAACATACTCAAACCTATGAACAACAAAACACTGAACAACATAACAGTGTTAAGAGGAACTTTCATGGCAATGACCACTTAAACCAAAAAGTACAAAGCTCTCAAGTAATAGTCTATCACTGCATCTGAAAAGACTTGAAATATAAGAAAAACAAAAAACCAAAATCACAAGGAAAGAGTTACTAAAGATTAGTGAGAAATAAATTGAATAGTCACAAAAAAAAAAAAAAAAATCCAACAGCAACAAAAACCAACAAAATGAAGAACCAGTTCTTTGAAAAATAAAATTGATAAATCATTAGCTTGATTTGGGGAAGACTCAAAACCAGAAACGGAAAAGGAGATATTACAAATGATGCCATATGAAAGATTCATTACTGTGAATTCATTCAAATTCATTAGAATTTGTTATAAATAACTTTGTACCAACAAATTTGATAACCTAAAAGCAATGGACAAATTCCTGGGTATACACACATTACCAAGGTTAAATCATGAGGAAACAGAATACCTAAGGAGATAAACAATAAGTATTAATGCATAATAAAAGTCTCTGATCAAAGGAAAGACCTAAAACAGATGGCTTCTTTGAATTCTACTAAACATTTAAAGAAAGACTAGATTGATTTCTTTGAACTATTCCAAAACAATTGAAAAGAAAAATAATTCTTTCTAGTTCCTTCTGTGAAGCCAAGATCACTCTATCAAAACTAGACACACATGAGTTCATGCAATCCCACACAAAGAAGCTACAGGTCAATAACTTAGACATATATATATTCAAAAGTCTTCAGAAAATACCATCAAACTGAATCAAAAGCACATTATTTAAAAAAAAAAACAAACATTCACTGTGATCAAGTGAGATGTGTTGTACAGATGATGTTCCAACATATGCAGGTCAACAAACATGTTATAACACATTAGTAGAACGAAGGGCAAAAGCATTATGATCCCCTCAATGGAGCAAGAGAAGGCATTTGAAAAATTCCATCACCTCTTTGTGACTAAAACGCTAGCATACTAGGTATATTAGGAAGATAATAACATATAAAGACCGTGTAGTAAGCCAGCAGTGAATGAAACACTTCATTGAGACAGGCTTAATGCTTTCTCGCAAAGATATAGAATAAGACAAGTATTCCTACCTGAGCACATTTGTTTAAATAGTTCCAGAGTCCTAGCCAAAGCTATTAGGCAAGAGGAGGAAATAAAGGCTGTCCAAATGGAAAAAAGAGAAATTCAAATTGTCAGTATTTGCAAATGGCATGATCGTGGATATAGAAATCTCAATGATTCCACCAAAAACCTTACAAAAGAATTTAAAGAAAATTTGTAGGATAAAATAATCAATATGTGAAATTACTTTCTTTTTTTTCTTCTTTTTTTTTTGTGTGTGGAACTAGGGATTGAACTCAGGCCCTTGTGCTTGCCAGGGAAGCACTTACTCCACTGAGCCATCTCCCTGGCCCCAGAAGTATTTTCTTTGCTTGACTTGTATTTTAACAAAATATAAATTTTGTTACTGTGATGATTTAAACAATTACAAGTTCATGTATAAGACAATTTAGAGTGTACATTAAATAAAAATTATCTGTGTTTTCTATACTTTTGGCATTATCTCAATAAACTCTATTCCATTAAATCAATTTAGAAAATAAATTTGGATGTATTTCTCTCCAAATATCTAGGAAAATTATTAATTATTAATGTTATTTAAATGAAATGTATTTATCACATACAACATGATGCTTTAAAATTTTAAAATGCAAAAAAAGAGGTACTTAAAAATTATAGCATTTCACATATTTACCATTTTTGTGATCAGAAGACAGTCTGTTTTCTTGTTTTCTTTCAAGGACATGGTATGCTGTTATCAACTACAGCCACTAAGTCTCTTATTTTCTCTCATATAAGTGAAGGTTTGTATTCTTTGACCAAGATCTCCCCAACTTTCTCTTCCATTAATTACTTTGGAAAATTTTGCTTGTAGAATTAATAATTTTCCTAGATATTTGGAGAGAAATACATCCAAATTTATTTTCTAAATTGATTGTGTTCAACCAGGGAAAGCTGGCTTGACACTTTCCTGAAAGGAGAAGTGAGCAGAGTCCTTCATAAGCAGAGTCCTGTCAGACTACGTGAGGTGAGTTGGAATTTCTTCCTTATTATGATCTCCTAAGAGTCTTCCTTGGGTCAGAACCACTTCTTATTCAATTAGTATTTGAGCACAGTTTGTGTTAAGCCCTTTTACAAATCAGCCTTTCATCCTATATTGATGGGTTTTGGAACAGTTTCTTAAATGCTTTCATGTGTGACTCATATACAATAAAATAGTTGTAGACACAGTCATTTGTGATGATGGGAGATAGTGACAAAGTGTGTGCTTCTGTCTACTCTAATTTGTAATGTCACTTTTGTTGTTTCCTCAGAAAATGACACTTCCCAAAGACAGGACATTGGAAATGGAAGCGTATTTTCCAGTATTTTTGTGGCAATCTCAAAATATTCCACTTTGATCTTAATGCAGAATACATTGAGATTGGAAGTTATCTCAAACATACTTTCAAGACCACCATGACTTGCAGTCTCAAGTCATTGATCCTCATATAGCACCAACAAAATGGGCCCACCTGCTTATTTATTCACAAGTGGGTAACAGATGCGTTCCTTCCGAGTGCAGTAGTTGTGGTGGGGAAATAACATTCAAACTCTTTTTGGAAACTGAGATAGGCTGAGAGGAAGAAGTCCTGACTCAGCCTCTTTCAGAACTTAACTAATGTTTGAAAGATGTCAGGAATGCCACTTCTCACCTTCACAGTTCCATTTTGACTTTGAAGGCAATCACTTTATTTGACAACTTGGACACAGTTCTCCCTGAAGTGACAGTCTGAGGTGACTTGAATATGTTACATGAGTAGAAGCTCTGTGTCCCATTCTATGCCAGTCAAATGTGCTGCTAGTAGTGACTGTTTTTACAAAAAGGTATGTTTGGCTCTCGTAGCTCAAAAACTCTGACCAGTAACCTACCAATAGAAATCCATCTCTTCTGTCTCTGAGCTGTAAGAACAGATGTGAGTTAAGGACTTATACTTTAATGTGATTGAAAATTTTAATTATGTCCTACAAAATGTTGTTAATTTCAAGAGATACATTTCAGCTAACCAGTATTTTTCTATGGATGACTGTGCAGATACATACATATGTATGTATTTGCTATAGGGTCTCACTATGCAGCTTGGACTCGTAGTGATCCTCCTGTTTTTATCCTTTCCAGTGCTGGGATTACAGGTGGGCACCACCATGCCCACCAGTCTGGAAGGAGGGTTGGTGCAGCATGTGGTACCAGGGATTGAACCCCAGTCCCTGCGCTTGCCTAAGCAGGTACTTGGTCCACTGAGCTGTCTCTCTGGCCCTCACTGTGTAGATTACCACTCAGAAGTGATCTCTTTAACCCAAGTAGTGAAACAAGAAAGCCATTCAGTAATGGCAGCTGTTCATAAGTGTGTATACTGATACAAAATGATCAATTCAATTTTTCTGATATACTATACATGTAATGACTTTAAACTTATATAGTTTTGCAGCTGTAGTGTTGGTTACAACAATATTGCACATAACATATTCTTATGCATATCCTCCTGAGATACACAGTGGAAAATGAAAAACATCATTGCCTTACCATTAGTGTCAGTAAACTCTTCAACCTGGGTTGTCTAACATTGTGATCCTTTTCAGTAACTGTACTTTGATAATGTCTATCATTTTATCAGTTCATTTAGCTATAGTTCTAGGAACATGTGCCAACTTTTGAACTAAAGTGTCTCTTAAAAATTTATGGTCAATGGCCTTAGCTGCAGGCAGGACCAAATCTTTATGACTAGCTAAAGAGTCCTTAGGTTTAGTCACTATGAATGATGGTCATAGTATATTTGATGAAGTGATGGCCTTCAGTAATTGATAATGTTCTTTCTGTGCATATTTTTGTCTTCTGAAAAAAACCTCCAAAGAATTGTGTCTTAATGTAAGGTGCTTGGTCTCTATATGTTAAAGCAATTTTAAAGATTTCATGGCTTTGTTGTATACTGTGTGGGCTGAGAGAATGTCGGTCACATGCTGCAAGGAACCAATTTAAACAGGGTTTTTTTTTTTTTTTTTTTTTTTTGAAAGTAAATTGCTGGTTTTGGACAGTCTTCTGCTTGCTCATCATTGGATAGCACCCCTTCTCAAAGAAGTATTCCAGTGATGGTTGCTTTTTACCCACTTTAATTGGAGTTAGTTTGTGGGTTTATTAAATCAGTGACTGAGACAAGTGTGCAGGGTAGAAAAGAGACACAGATAGAAGTGTTAAATTAAATCATGGATATTCAGATTCTGAATTAATCTCTGCCACCAGATGAATCTGTATAATTCAAGTACAGTAAATCATTGCCATTGTATATCCTGTGACCAGATTTAATGTTCATTTGTCACTCACTGAAAAAGTTTTCACATGAATCTGTAAGAAATTAATTATGGTACATATGTAGTCAAACCTCTTGGCTAATGTTAATCTGTACTGCAGCTACTTCCCAGTGCCAGCATCACAGCCTCAGCCCCACTTCATATAGTTCAGCACTAGATTCTCATAAGGAGCACACACCCTATATCCATCACATGCACAATTTACAGTAAGGTTGGTGGCACCATGAGAACCTAGTACCACTGCTGAGATGAGACAAAGCTGAGCTCAGGCAGTAGCGAAAGCAATGTGGGCTGGGTATAACTACAGATGGAGCTTCAGTTGCTTGCCCAGTGCTCACCACTTCCTGTGTGTCCTGATTTCTAATAGGCCACAGACTGGTACCAGTCCATGGCTGGGGGCTTGGGGACTTCTACCTTAAAAAACTGTATTTTGCTCAGGTTTCACAGTTGTCTGTTAGTAGGTAGATCTGACAGATTCACCAGTGTTTTGAAATAAGAAAATTCCAAGAGAATGTTTAGGACTCAAAATATATTTTAAAATGTTACATTTCAGATTTAATTACATTCAAATCCGAGCACATAATTTGTCCTATATAGTTTTAATTCTTCGAACTTTTAATATTTGCTTTTGACCCACCATGTCATGCATTTAAAAATGTGACATAAATATTTGAAATAAAATTATTGAACTTTGCCAATTGTTTCAATGTTCTTTATGTGTTCAGTAGAGAGGTCCTAATTCATGGGCCATGGGTTGGTAGAAGCCCACGACTTGTTAGGAAACAGGAGATGAGCAGAGGAAGAGCACGCATGCAAAGCTTCATCTCTGCTTACTATCACCTTCAGCACTCGTATTGCTGCCTGAGCTCTAGCAGACCAGCAGCAGCACTAGAGTCTTGTAGGAGCCTGAGTTCCACCATGAGTTGGGTATGTGAACTGGGCATGCCAGGTCACATGCTTGTATGAGGATCTAATCCCCAAATTATTTCTTCATACTTGAACATGGAAAAGTTAAATCTTCAACAAAACTAACCCGCGGTACCAAAAATGTTGGGGACAGCTAGTCTAACAGATAAAATTGTTCATGCAGTGTTCAAAGCTTACATATACCTTTCAGTTTTTTGTACAATGAGCTATCTATGATGCACAAAAGCATGTTGAAAATTATTATTTCACAGTACATTTGCCTTTTTGTGACTCATTATATTTTTGCCTTATATGTTTTTTAAAAATTTATTTATTTATTTATTTATTTATTTATTTATTTATTTATTATTTGCAGTGCTAGAGATTGAACTCAGGACCTCGTGCTTGCCAGGCAAGCACTTATTCTACTGAGCTATCTCCCAGCCAACTAAAACTTTTTTTTTTTTTTTTTGTATTTTAGGGAACGGTCTACAGGGTGTTCACACTCGTAGTGATCTGCCTGTTTACAGCCTCCCAAGAGCTGGGATTTCAGTTGCTCACCACCACACCCAGTCTCATTCACCATCTCAGCACTCCCCAGGGGCAGGGCCAGCAGGAGCACTTGCTTGCGGGTGCTTTAATCTGAAGAGCTACTTGGCTGGTCCTGTTTTATATGTTTTAAAGATAAATTTAGCAAGTGCATTCAAAATACATAGTGATATAAATTGAAGCAGTTAAAAAAACACATTATCATTAACGTCCCTTAAAGTTCTCCCCCACTTCAGAAACATTTATCCAACTGTTCTTGCTACTTTTTGAGGTGGTTCTGGAAGCTCTCTCTCGTGAGTGTTTTATACAGATGATCAGTTTCAGGCTAATGCTGCTGCTGTGTCCTACCGAACAGAAAGCCTTGCTTACGGAAGCATCACGGTGCAACCTCTAATACCTTACTCACCGGCTGTGGTGCTGGGCAACTGCAGCCTCATCTTCACAGTCAAAATGACTAGAAGTGTTTGAGGCAGTCGCTGACAGGGCAACTCAGGACAGGAAACACCACCTCCAGAACTGCTTCAAAAAGTGCTAGGAATGATGGAATAGGGAAATATTTTCCCAAAGGAAAGGGAAGTATTTCAGGGGGCATTAACCGCATTGTGTCTTTTACTATAATAATTATTTTAAATATATACTGTATTTTTAGATCACACCTTATCTATTCATCAGATTAATTTTAACCTTTCTTCACTTTTGTATGTCTAATTTAGGTATTGGAAACGGTTCGATTGTAAAAATCACAACCAACATTTTATAGTGATGCTCAAACTTACACAGCCTCTACTAGAGCTGTGAAGCTCTGGTGTTCAGCAGAGAGGTGTATTAAATGCATCTTACATACAATATTTTCAACGGGAATGGGTTTATTGACAATATCTATATTTTGATTGCTGGTAGTTAGTGACTTATTTCTGTAAGATCACTAATGCTCTAGTATTACATTTTACTGTTATTGAATTGTTCTCCAGCATGTACTGTTTATACAGAATACAGTGCGGTTTTTCCTTGTAATTGAGCAAATGGGTACCCTGGATAGCAGTCCATATAATGGAGGGAACAAAAGCTTGCCTATGGAATCAGCTTTCCTGATTTAGTATCTTTGTTGAGGTCCTTCTCATTAGTGTATCCTTGACCAAATTAAAGATACACTCCGTGTTTCAGTTCTTTGTGGTTCTTGCCTTTATGGGGATGATGTACCTTTCCCATGCAAAGCATCTGATCATTGACTCGAGTGCAGAACACATTCATTTTGTGCTGGCTATTTAAATTCCTACCAGGTTACACTACCTTGTGCATCTTGCTTTTCCTGTGTATCTCTTCCACCTCATGCCTTTGAATTTACTCAGTATCAGGCTCTGTCTACCGTATCCTTCTATTTTTTTTTTTTTTTTTTTTTTACAGAACCGGGAATGAATTCAGGCCCTTGTGCTTGCCAGGGAAGCACTTATTCCATTGAGCCATCTCCCCGGCCCTACCATATCCTTCTTAATATCCCCTTCTCTACTAGATTTTAACATCTTTATTCCATTTCTTGCCATTTGTTATGTATCTTAGAAACTTTACTGAGTATTTGCATCAAAGTACCAAGTAACATTTTCATCATCTGCTGGAATAATATAAAGAAAATTTTTTTTTAATTTCATGAATGTACCTCCCAGTGGACACAAATGTGCTTTATTCTTTTAGCTCTGTATGTTTTAACAGAGCTAAAAGAATAGTTAAAGCTGTTAAAATTGTTACTGCTTTAAGCCATAATTATTCGTGCATTGTATCCTTCAAACTAAGGTTTAGTCTTTTGTTTTCAACTTTTTATTTGGCATTAGAGCATTTTGTGCAAATAATTTTCATTTTCCTCAAGCATATCCTCTGCAACATATTTCTTTCACTGGAAGATATTGTTTATAAAATATTTCTTTTTAAAACTTCATCTAAAATGTCTGCATTTATTTTGATCCAATTCAGTCTTTGGTCAGAATGGGGTTAAGTTCATGAGCCAAGACACCACTGTGTTTTACGTCTGAAGGCTTTGTGGGTATGTTGCCCCAGCCTCTACAACTCTAGCACACTTGTCTTCTCACTGCTTTCTTGCTTTTCTTGTTACTTCGTACTTGTATTTTGTGAAAAAGCCCTCGAGCCCTGTTTCCAAAAGGACTTCAGTTATTTTCGATCACCAGGCTGAGATCGCTTTGTATGGGGTCCACTCTGAACTTTGGACCCGAAATATTTTGTATTAGATTAATGGTGTAAGTATAGGCCGCACACGGAGCTGCTTCAAGCATCCATGATTATGACTAAATACTGTGCTCATGAACCTAGATTAAGACAGAAAAATTTGCTGCCAAGTTTCCTGTGTGGCTCTGAAAATTTGGTATTTAAAAAAAAAAGTTTTTGAGGTGTAGTTCTTTGTGGCTTCTGAATTTATGCAGGAGCTCTAACCATAGGGATTCAAGTTTTTGTCTTTTATTCCATGAAAGTAGGGAACCAAGAGTGCGCTAGGTTGTTGGAATCAGAACCCAACAGAACATCTGCTAGTTTTTTCTCTACCGGAAATTTTCTTGCTTTCTTATGGGTTCCCTTATGCATTAAAGTGGTATTTAAAAATCTTTTTTTTTCCATCTTAGATATTTTATGATAGGAAGATATTATGGGAATTCTTTCTTCATTCGTGGATAGCTACATCCACCAAACTAAATTGTAAAGCAGTTAATTCCCAGCATATTTGTGAATTATTAAAATGAAGCATATCTATGTGATTTAGGTACTGAAATGAAATTTGATTTATATTCACGAAATATATTTTAAGCCAAAGGCAAGTAAACAAATCTACTCTTTTATTTGTAGGATTAATGTAAGTAAAGTGTTTTTTTTTTGTTTTTTTTTTCAGTAGTTTCTGTGGCCTTACAGATATGACTTGAGACAGTTCCAAAGTATAGAGTGTTTTCAAGACATTTATATATCTTTCAACTGATTATAAAAATGGATCATCTGATTAGGGCTGAAAATAAATTTCAGAGTCATTCTCTGTGAAGGTTGAAGCAATTTATTGACACTTTTTTTTTCTTGGAACCAGGGATTGAACTTAAGCCCTTGTGCTTGCCAGGGAAGCACTTATTCCACTGAGCCATCTCCTCTGCCCCTTTTGTATTAAAAAAAAAAAAACACGTTTCTGAAGTGTAGTTCTTTGTGGTTTCTGAATTTATGCAGGAGCTCTAACCATAGGGATTCAAGTTTTTGTCTATTCCATGAAAGTAGAAAACCAAGAGTGAACTAGGTCGTTGGAATCAGAACCCAACAGAACACCTGCTGTTTTTTTCTCTACCAGAAAACACTTGCATGTGTTTCTGCCAGAAGTAACTATATGAGCTCTGCATCAGGGCACTGGCATACCCATTCTCTGCTACTCATAGTTGATGATGGAAAGAGGGGTGAGGGCATGTATCTCGTATGTTTCATAGAGCATGGTGCCTTAGAACAGAAAGGTGCACAGAAAGATACATATGACATAGTGTGACAAACACCAGCACACAAGTATGGCAGGCATACTGAGAGCAAGTGGTGCACTCCACTTGAAGAGTCTGACAGCTTCCTGAAAGATGATGACATTGGAGCTGATTGTGGGATGACAACTGTTTGCTATGCATGCGTACAAGAGAGATGGATGGAGGCAAGGAAAGAGAGGAGGGAGGGAGAAAGGAGGTGGGGCAAGGGACAGAGGTTTTCCACATGAGGAGAGGAACACCTACGGAGGCAGAAGAGAATCCAAAAGGCATCATAATTACAGATCACGTGATCCAGAGAGGAGAGGTGGTGAGCTATGAAGTGGTGTTGAATGATGGATGGTAGTGGAAGACATGAAGGGCAGACTGTGAAGGACATTACTTATTTCATAATGAGAAGGGAGGACTGATTCTTTGTTCAGTGATGCTGTCAGGCTTAGAGGGTTTTACATCTGTGCTTCAGGATGTTGACAGGCAGAATTAGGGAGATTGGTAAGATTCTGTTGAGCAGAGATGAGAAGGATAATAATGCAGAAAAAAGACCCACTAGAGTTAGTAATTACCTAAGTTTGGATGCGCAGAAATAGTAATTATTGTTTTCTGTAACCGAATTATATATTACAGATGTTACTATAAGAGGATTATATGTGATTTGTTCATTTATAAAAATGGTACTCTGGGGACTATGACTCAACCCCAACTTCCTGGATGATTACGACCAATGTTACGACAAGTAGGTATGCAAGTAGTTTGATACAATTTTGCAAATCATTAGTGACATCTGGGGTTTGATATATTTTATTCTATATCAGGTGTTGCCTTTTATAAAACCACAACATGGATAATAATAGCCATCTTTTCAATCATTTGAAGTATCCTTTAATTCTGGCATGAAATATTTGAGGATAAGAAAATTTCCCTTAATGATGTTAAAGCCAGACCAAAAGTTATGTCTTTCTGTTAAATGTTTTTCTGAGCGATACTCTAAAACATCCTGATGGTACACATTTTTCTCATTAAATATTACCTTTATAGAGGAAATTTCTCACTTTCAATAAGCCATTTGATTTTGAGCATATACTAGACATACAACAGACAGCATTGCCAGTAATAGAAGAGGACTTCAAGGTGGACAATAATTTTATTTGCCTAAATTACAAAGATAATTTAATGAGAAAAAAAAGAAACTAAAATCTGAGTTTCAGGACTCTTGACCCAGTTCTTTTTACATTTCCATAAAATTGGTCAACATCATTTCTGTATAATTGCTACTGACTGGTTTTAATTGCACAAAATGGTTCTCATGTTATTTTACTGAGTACTAACTACTTGAAAATGAGTAAGAGGCATACATTTATATAGCAATTGTCTTTTGGCTACAATATTTGAACCCAACAATATCTAGTTTTCCTTTTGTACAATTTTTTAAAACTAAACAACAATCACGTTTCATTTATGGGTGAAATCAAGATTCTTTAATTTCATAGTACTGTCATTTCTATGGCAAACCCAATCAATTCTACTGTTTGATTTTCAAATGAGAATTCCACCATGAAGTCTATTAATAGATAGCTTTTACTCATGGAAGTTATTTAAAAAATCTATCAAATTATATCAGTCACTATATTCTGAATGATAATCTTTAGCTAGAGTAGCATACTTAAAACTGTTCTATCTTTTCTACTGAAGTCTATTCTATTTTGAAAGGTGATGGTTTAGATATACTGCATACTAATAAATTGCTTGATTCATGATTACATAATGGCGTGCATAAAAAGGCTAACTTTTTCTGTAGCATTATTGGTTTCTCTGTGTTGTCAGTGAAACCTATAAGTTGACGTGAGTATAAGAAACCAATTAATTTTAATTTGTTACCTTATATTATGTATTTTAATGAAATTATGAAATACATATTTAGATCCAAGTAATCTTAAAAATATGCATTATGACTTGATTTTTCTGTTGACAATAAAATTTGATTTTGACCAGGCATAAAACCAAAACAACATATATTCTCACTCTTTGTTTCGATACTTTATGTGTAAATAGGAGTTCATATAATACATTTAAATAATAAGAATGTAGTCTTTGTTAGTGAACAGGAAATTAAGAGATGACACTGATTAATTGAGAGGAGTTGAGATTAGAATCCTTATAGCCAAAGAATTAATTAGATTTGGCAGCCATTGTAGGCGGCTACTACTGTTATCATCAAACTTAAAAGATGGAGCATATGGGCTTGATCTTTTGCATACATGAAAGTTCATGAATGCTTCTTTTAATTGGCCTTTGTTCCAAGGAGCTTGTTGGTAGACCATATACTAGGCCGTAAAATTCATGTGAACTTTTATGTACACAAACATAAGATCAAGTGTCATTACTTATATTTATTACTTATTTCATTACTGCTTGTTATTATCAACAATAAAAAGTCAGAGGCCAGAAAACAAAATACAATAAAAATGAAATATTTATTCTTTTGGCTCAATAATGAAGTAGCTCACCATTCCTTTTAGTAATAGCAATTCCCTGCATGCAGATCATCAGTACACTACAGTAAATAGTTTTGTAAAAGGAATTAACATTAAACTTTTGGTTGGTGCAAAAAACCAAAAATTTGTGTCATGTGAAGTAATTGCACAGCTTTGCTACTTTGTTCATGGCTAAAAAGGACAGAGTCCATGTCATAATTTTAATAGCTTTAGTTCAGCAGGAGTTAAAAAAATAAGCCTAGTTTGCATATGCAAATACTACAAAAGTTGAGTAAAAAAAATCAAACTTCCATGAACGACTGGTTATTTTGAGGCAACCACTGTTGGCACAAAATGGTCTAAATTCGAGGTTTTCACCAATGTATTTCCTCATAGAATGCTAGAAAATATATTACAACAAAGAAATTCACAAAACCCATTGTTATATTTTATTTTAGGAAATTATCTGTTGAAAATTCTTATGGATTCAAAAGTTTGGAACTGGGATTAAAAATAAGAAGCAAAAATGTAAAGTAAAATAAATTGCCATGTCATCAACTGGAAAATAATTTTCTTATGTACAAAATGCTGACAAATAAAATTGATCATATTTTTACATTATTTATATTTGAACAAGTTCTGAATATATTTTTAGCAAAATATGGGGTAAAGGTTTTGACAATAGGCTGCGCGTGGTATGTTTCTTAGAAATCAAGGTAGATGGCATATGGTCCTTAGGTTGAATTTAAAATGCCAAAGTAAACGTGTTTTCCAATAACTTAAACTATTCTGCTGGACATGGAGACAGAGTTTGTTGAGTTCCTTCTACCACCAATATGTGACTTCTTCTAACCAAGACATGTAAAGAATGGATTGAATAAAATAGGGCAGCATAGGCAATATTAACATGCAGTAGTGACAGCTTTCAAGCTATTTATGTATAATGAATGATACAGGATATAGCCCTGCTGAAAGCTCGCAAAAGACACACACACTGTGGTGCATATTTGATTTAATAGAAGTTCTTTTACTGGGATGGATATATATATATATATATATATATATATATATATATATATATATATATATCGAAACACGCACCACAGAATAAAGTAACTATTTACATAACAGAGGGCATTTGACATAAACTGTCAACTTTTCTGAGAGCAGAAAGTGGCAAAGCAATATTGCAGCAGAAAGTGGAAAAACTATTTTAAAGTGATACTTTAGATATACTTTTCTAGAACACATTTATTAGATTTTTTTTGGAAAACACTTAACCAAAATTAAATATAGAGCTCTGGAACTTAGATTAAAATTTGCACTTGCTGAAACAAAACACTTTGCATAAAAATAATCCTTTAAGTATTAGAGGAGACTTTGCAGGCACATAACTGTTTGGATATAAACAAACATAATAGACTAAACACCTTTAAAATTAAAGCCATCTAGAAAATGGAAGTATTTGAAATTGTTGGCATTAGATTTTTTCTGGTTTTGAGCAAAAATTTCATCTCTCTGGCATAATATTTTTGTCCAATTATTTTAAAGATTTGTGGAGGAGGAACACTGGGGTCTTATATACTTTCCCCACAACATGAACTTCACTTACAAAAATAGTGACATAGTAATATGAATAAACTATGAATTAGGGATCAGAGAAATTCACTAGAAGAAATTTTGTAAAAATATGGCAGATATGGAAGTTAAAAATAGAGTGGATGCAAGTATTGTACTAAAGGTGTTTGGTGTAGTTACAATGGTCACTTAGCACAACTATTCCTATATTCTAGGTAGTCATTAAGTTCTCCTCAGCAGTGTCAGCTGGTAATGAGAGCAGTAACCTCCTGTCAATGTTGGGACCCTGTTTCACAGAGTTGCAGGGACAGAGAGGTCACTGTCTTGTATAGGCACTGACCATGAGTATTTGTTGAAACAGTCAGTTTGGCAGGGACGTCCTCTGGGAGTCCAGGTGACACATGTACCTTCATAGGCTGTAAACAATTGATTACAAAGATCTTTCTTTGTTTCTTTTTACTTTTGATTTTCCTTGACCTCTCTCCCTATGCTTTCTTTTTCTGGCTTGTCTTTTTCAAACCTTTCCTTGTCTGGTTTGGTTACACTATCGTAAGATGGGGGGGAGGTGGTGGAGGAACTTCCATCTGTTTTTTCTGGGGTAGAATTCCCGTTTAGTTTGTCAATAACCATGTCATCTTTTATAGATAAGTCAATCCTTCCTTTGATTGTCTCTTTGTTATATTTACTTGATATGTTTTTTAACCTTTGCTTTAAAAGATAACATCTGAAATTACGCTGAATGATAGCAGCAGACACTTCCTCCTGTTTGCGTTTCAAAGTGGTTGTAATGGGCTCATAGGAGACTTTGGATGGGTTGGATGCCATGAATCGGTCTTCCATCTGTATCCGCAGGGCATCCATCTCTCCACTCTCACCCAGAACCCGCTTTGTAAAGGCAAATAGGATGTCCAGGCAGTGGATCCGGTCTCCGCTCACCATGGGCAGGTCCATGGCAATGAGCTGGACTTTGTTCGGTTTCGCTATGAGAAGAGGAGGATCCAGGGCAGCTGCAAAATCTGAGAGCTTGGAAAACTCTATGAACTGAGTTGCATCGGGGTCAAACTTCTCCCAAACCTCGTAGAACATCTCAAAGTCATCCTCACTCAGGGGCTCTGCACTTTCTTCAGTGGCAACGCTGAAGTTCTCAAGGATGACAGCGATGTACATGTTCACCACGACCAGAAAGGAAATGATGATGTAACTGACGAAAAAGAAAATCCCAACAGATGGGTTCCCACAGTCGC
>PVKA01032908.1:12909-24985 GCA_004027165.1 Ctenomys sociabilis | reverse complement strand
GGGGCCAGAGAGATGGCTCAGTGGAGTAAGCACTTCCCTGGCAAGTGCAAGGGCCTGAGTTCAATCCCTGGTTCCACCAAAAAGAAAAAAAAAAAAAAAGAAAGATGAATTCTTTTACAGTTCACCTTGGATGCACAAAGGAAAGATTCAGTTCAGGCAAAGGTTATGTCCTCAATTTTGTTTTTCTAAGAGGTATTACCATAATGAGCTTACAATTTATGTCTCCTGATTTAAATAAATGACCAAATACATAGTCTTCTAAATGAAAAGACTTATTTTCTTGAAAGATCAAGATTTTTCTGATTTATTTTATTGGAGATAAATACATAACCTAAAAATTATCATTTTAACAATGTTTGAACTGTATGTTTCTTTGCAAGAATTAAATAAGATAGTGAATATGAATTAAGTAACTCAACAGCCTGGCACAAAGTTATTGCTTGGTGAGTGTGTATGTATACACACATACACTAGTGGGTGGGATAGGTTTGTGAGCAGATGTTAAGACACTAAATCTGCTTGGACAGATGCACTACATTAAATTCTCTAAGCAAAGGTCAAGGTGGGATTCGATGTGCAAAAGAGTTATTTATGAAATACCTGTAAATGTCAAAGTACAATGGAGCAGAAGTAGCATAAATCGCCTTCAGATCATGAGTACACCTGACATGTATGAGAGGAGAAAGGGAGGGGAGGAAGATTGGGTAAGAAGATCCTTAACACAATGAAGTTTTGGCAAAGTTTTGGCCAGACTAACGGACTGCCCTAGAGTCAAAGTTCTCATTAAAGGAAACCCCACTGAGCAGAACAGTGAAGTCCTGCGCTGTTCCCAGACATGGAAGTGGAGCAATTGGAGGCTACCAGTCAGCTATGTTGTCCACAACTGGATCTTTCAACAGGAAATCTGAGAGCATAGCTCCATACTCTCCTCACCAACTGGCCATCAAAACCCACTCTGCACTGGCTGTTTTGCTAGGAGGATACAAAAACCCTTTCTACCACATATCTGTACCTCCTATGAAAAGCCTTATTTGAGAAAGTCTTCCTGAGCATTTCAACAGACTTGATCCCTGTAACAACTTTTTTCCTTAACCCTGGCAAAAATCCTTGTGAGACTTGCACACTGCATCCTTATCTGAGGTTTCCTTTTCCCTCTGACTTTCCCTTGAACCTCTTCCACTTTCCAATTCCAGTTGCAGTGGGTTTTGTCTTTCTCTCTAGTTCCTGTTGGATGGGAGCCTGGGTCTGCTTTATTGATTCCCAGGTCTGAGTTCTCCCTGGAATATTTCCTGTGCTCTTCTGTTTCATGACCTCAAATCTTGATCCCACTCTATGTTCCAGAAACCAAACCCCGTATATGGTAACATGAGTGAGCCTTGAAGACATTATGTAAGAAAAGCAAGCCCGTTGTAGAAGGAAGAACATTGCATGATCCTATTTATATAAGATATGTAAAGTACTCAAACTCATAAGAAGCAGAAAGTAGGACTTGGAGGGCTGCAAATAGGGGCTGGAAACTTATGTTTAAGTTGTGTATGATGAATAAATAAGAGATCTGCTAGACAGATTGTGCATATAATGAACAATAGTGTATTGGACACTGAAATAATTATTAAGAGGGAAAATCTCATGTTGTGTTCTTATCACAAAAAAAGGTTTCAAATTTCCAGAATTAGTGTGTTACAACTGAATTTGATTTAGCGCCCACTCTCATTTCTTCATAGTAGGAAATGCTCCATCTTAACTCTTCATTTTAACCCTGGCACTTGGTTTAAAGAAATGCATTTTCTCATGGAGTGCAGAAATAAAATAAATGAAACTAAGAAATATTAAAACATTGCTTCACACACAAATAAATATACTACTCAGTTACAGTAAATATTAAAATCTTATGGCTACATAGCCTGTGAGCAATTTTTCTCATTGTTTATAATCACCTGATATTTGTTTTCATATCTTTTCTCCAGGCCCACTATTTCATTTTTACTTAAATATTATTCAATATAGTTCTCCTTCCAACAGTAGTTTGCAGGATTATTTTGGACTCATTCTGATCCTCCCTAAGCTCTGATGATCTGCACCTGCTCCAGAGGCATGTGTTCAGCTGACATATCAGGGTCATGGCTTCTTGTGGCAGCCTCTGGCATGGGGAAGTCTAGCCGCTTCTCTCTTGCCTATGTTCTCTCTGGTCTCAGCAGACCTTTTCAACTTCACCTCAAGCTTCCTCTTGCCCTCTGGCTCTCTTGTCACTTTTCTACCTTACTTGGGAGCTCAGAAACTTTCAGTGCCTGCCAGAGCCACCTCGGATTGTGAGGCTCTGCCAAGTGCCTCTCGAGCCCATCTGTCTGTACACCTCCCTCAGTGGGGCTCCTCCACCACCTCAGCAGAGAGTTCCTCAGAATCCTGGCCAAACTCACTTAACTCGGGGCTCCTGTATGAGTTCTACGCTCTCCTTTTCTGAGATTCTTTCAAAGATTTCTGGGTCTTTCACATCCTCTTCATCTGGGCTTTTTAAAAACTCCAGGTGGGTGGGATGTATATAGTGCAGCAGGTCGGGAGATGGTTCCAAAGTACAGTGTCTGCGCTTTATTTAGTCCCTTTTAAAATATCCTCTCTCAAACTACTGTTCACACTCTTTTCTTTATCTTTTTTTTTAATATTTGGAGGACAGCTATTTCATACTGTCATGCATTCCTTTTCACTGTGGTTTTTAGTATATACTATGTCCAGTCACCACATTCCATATTTTTATTTAAATAGCATATAGCATAGAATTATAAGTAAACCTTTTTTCCTCTTTTAATGATAACTGAGCCTTGCACAACAAAATTTTCAACCGATTGTTTCTATTATCTACTTAGGAATCCATTTAGAAATTCAGTCACCATTTTTTGTATCTTCCCTTTCACAACCAGGCATATGCAATGATAATAACTATTGACATGTCATGTAGTGATAAAGCAATTAACTTACTACCAAAATAGTGCCAAGTAGAGCACAGTTTTATCTTCAAGTACAAATAAAACCTTTTAAGCAGATGCTCTACCACTAACCTCCCTAAGTTTTTTGTTTTGTTTTTATGTATTTGGCGCAGGGTTCCACTGCGCAGTTCACACTCATAGTGATCCACCTGTCTTCAGCCTCCTCAGGGCTGGAATTGCAGGCATGCACCCATCTCTGTGGCCAGCCCAGTGTGCCTGGGGGGTAGAGCCAGCATGGCATGTGGTACCAAGGATCGAACCCCAGTCTCTAAACTTGCCTAAGCAGGTGCTTAGTCTACTGAGCTATTTTGCTGGCCCTCCTAAGTTTTTAATTACTATAACTTTGGCCTACACATTTTTTCTAGGGTCAGCATTTTATTTTTATTTAAATATTATTTAGTAGAGTTCTACCTCGAACAATAACTGACTAGATAATTCTAGGCCAATTCTAACATTAGTGAGAATTATAGCAGATGAACAAAATATAAAGTAAACATTTGTTCAGAAAAACCACTGAGGAATGAAAATTTACACAGCCAAAGAAGAAATAAATCTTAGAGGAATTCAGTATTTGGTCCTATTTCCCCTCAAAAGAGCTGCTGTTTTTGTTTTTTTAATGTATTTTGTTGTTATAGGGTCTTACTATGTAGCTTGGACTCGTGACGATCCTTCTGTTTTTAGCCTCCCCTGCGCTGGATTACAGGCATGTGTCACTACACCAGGACTCCCGGCCAGCTCAGCCCACCCTGGGGGTGGGACTAGCACAGTATGTGGTGCTGAGGATCAAACTGTGGGCCTGTGCATGCCTAAGCTTGTGGAGCTATTCACCTGCTAAGGAGCTGCTGATTCTGAAAGTGAAAAGAATTCAGAAGTTTTAGTACTCTCTTCTGGCCTGGCAAAGCCTACTACTTGGGGGAAGTAACTCTTGGGACCACTTGTCTTTTTTCTGACCTTGGAAAGGTCTACCATAGTAATAAAAGGAAATAAAAAACAGATCACCTCTTATAGCAGTGATCCTCAATCATGAATGCAAAGTAGAATTACTCAAGGAGAATAAAAAAAAATCTATCAGTGCCTTGTGATTTTAAAAGTATTTGTAAAATTACGCTGATTAAAAGGACCAATCTCAAAAGACACACAGTGCCACTTCCATAACAATTACAGAAAAACAATAATAAGAATAGAGAACAAATTAGTGGTGGCTAGGGGATAAGGATGGAGAGACGGGGGCTGGCCAGAGGAAGAAAACATAGAGTGATGGCACAGTTGAGTAGCCTGACTATAGCAGTTGTTATGAAAGCCTACAGGTAAAGAAAAATTGCCCAGAGCTACACAAAAATGCACACATACATGATGAGTTCATGTGTAACTCATAAAGCCTGAATGAGCTGTATAGATTGTGTCATACAAATTTCTTGATTTTGATACTATATTGTAATTGGATGGAATGCTGGCACTAGGTAAAAAGGCTTTAGGAAAAGGGCAAATAGAACTTTTCAGTATATTTATTATATATATTTTTTTTCTATTCTAAAAATATTCCAAATTGGTCACTCCTAACCATTTGAAGCAAATCTCTGGAGCCCAGACATCTGAATATTTTTAAAGCTATCGGTGTGATGTTAACTTGCAAACAGGGTTGAGGACCATTGTCTTATAGGGACTGAAACTGCTTTTAATGACTTCAATTTAAGGTTAGATTAGGATTATTATGTTTTCTAGACTTTGTATATGCTAGATATAAGTGTTCTACTACTGAGGTACACCCCGACCCTGATGTCAGTCTATTGTCTAGTTGGTTGTATTTGTGTCACCCCAAATGTGAGTAAACACACATAAGTCTTTTGAGACAGGCTTTTAGTTAGACGATTTTATTTTATCTGTATGTTTGCATGCTCTGTTGTCCATACTCTGGGCCCCATGGACACTGCCATTGGACTTTATGAATCAATAGCCTCTTTTGCGGTCATACTATGTTTATTTTTTAAATTTTATTTTACTTTATTTTATTGAAGAACAAGTAGCAACAGTTTCAAATCAAATTAGCAGGAGAGAAAAAAATTAGTAGGAGAGATTCAACAATTAATACATTGCACATTGTTTTTGTAGTGGCTTTTTGTTGTACAAGGTACATAGAAGATACTCTATCTACAAATACTATTAGAGCAGATGCCTCTAATCAATGAATTAAGAGAATGAAGCTCTATATCTACCTTTTTTTAAAAGCTGAATTATAGTACAGTTTCAACAATTAATACTTTTTCCATTGTTATCTTCTTAGTAGTTATCTGTAGTACAAGAAGCAGACAGAATATCCTGTCCAAACACTATTGGTGCAAATATTTCTTCTCATAGAATTATGCAAAAGTACTGCATATTTAGCCTAACTGTACTGTTTATACAAACACAGAATGGTTCTTTCTTTGTATCCCCCCCTTTTTTGTTTAGTCCTGTCAAATATGGGTATTCTATTGCTGTTCAATTATTATAGGTGCTTGAATTCAGCGAAACAATCCAACACAGTCCAGCAGTCCACAATAATAGTGGGTTATCCCAAGAAGTTGTTGACTAGAGCCATTTACAGCTCAGCTTATTATTATGGCCATATTTTATATACCTCGTTTTTATACTTTTCTGCTAGATGGTTAAGACTGAGATAAAGCAAGACCTATATAACAAGAAATGTAACTTTGTATCTGATGAGGTCAATCAAGTCCCCTCAGGGTTTATCCTATAACCCTATACCTCACTCTGTAGATCCTTTATCAGTGTCAGCTGTGTGGATAAGTCATAGCCATTGCTTGACAAGTTTGCTCTCTGAAAGCCTGACAGAAAGTTTTCTCTCCATGGGATTCTCCTTAGGATCAGTATAGATCATCTATCACATTCCTCTGGAGCTCCATAATCTCCTTGATCAGAAAATTTGGGGCACAACTGAGTTCCATGATGTTACAGTACAGGTTCTTCTTTGTCCTGAGTCTTCACTGACCTTGAAAGGCTAGGGCCAAAATATTGGATGACCTTGCAGCCCTTCCATTTCTGCAATTTTTGATCTGCAAACTTAGGTTGTTAACCCTCCAGAAGAGAAGCTGATTATTGCCCTGCAACATATGCAGTTCAGTTTACCCTATTTGACTAAATTCTTTTCAGTTGTTGTTTTACCTTTCTATTTATATTTCTACTTTTGATTTCTTATACTAGGGAGACTATATATTTGTTCATCTGTATCTGGTTTATTTCACTTATGGGTATATGTTCAAGTGGCATCCACTTCAATATAAATGCTTCAAGTTTATCATTTTTTATGGCTGAGTAATGCTCCATTGTATAGAAATACCACATCTATTTCAACCGTTCCTCATGTAATGGGCATCTTAGTTGTTTCCAAGATTTGGCTTTCATAAATTGTGCTGCTATGAACATAGGTACACATTATCACTACTCTATGATGTCTTCAATTCCTCTGGGAAAATTCCCAGTAGGGGGAAAGCTGGCTTGAAAGGGATTTCCTGTCCTAATTTTGTGAGGAGTCTCAATAAGAGTTGATCCCAGTTGTTAATTCTTTTAAGTGTTTCCTGGGTGAATGCATGTTTGTTCACAAACCTACCCCATTGTCTTCAAGAGTTCCTCCTACTTTCTCTTCCAGGAGATTGAGCGTTTCTGTTTTAATGTTTAGATCTTTAATCAATTTTTAATGTAGCTTAGTGCATGGTGATAGTCCTGGATCAAGTTTTAGTTCTCGGCATGCAGAAAGCCAGATTTTCCAGCACCATTTGTTAAAGAGTCTATCTTTTTTCCAGTAAGTGTGTTTGGCCCCTTTGTCAAAGATCAGGTGGCTGAGTGTGTTCATAGAGGCCTCTCTATCTTCTAATCTATTCCATTGATCCTCAGGTCTATTTCATTGCCAATAACATGTTGATTTTATCACAGTGGCTTTGTAGTATAATTTCAAGTCAGGAATTGTGATGCCTCCTTCTTTGTCTTTGTTGGCCTGGATTACCTTTGCTATTCTAGGTCTTTTCTGGTTCCCAATAAATTTTAGGAATGATTTCTCTAGGTCTGGGAGGTATGCTGGTGGCAGTTTGATAGGGATTGTGTTAAATCTGTACAGCAATTTTGGGACTATGGCCATCTTCACGATGTTGGTTCTTCCTATCCAGGAGCATGGAATATCTTTCCATTTTCTGAAATCCTCCATAATCTCTTTTCTTAGGGTGTTGTAATTTTCTGTGAAAAGATCTTTGACTTCCTTGGTTAAGTGAATCTCAAGGTACTTCATTTTCCATGGTGCTATTGTGAAAGGTATTGTTTCTATAGTTTCCCTTTCAGTGTGTTATCTGTGTAGAGGAATGCTATTGACTTTATATCCTGCTATGCTACTGAATTTGTATATCAATTATAGTAGCCTCTTGGTGGAGTTTTTTCAGTCTTGCAAGTAAAGTATCATATCACCTGCAAATAGTGATAATTTAACTTCTTCTTTACCTATTTTTATTCCTTTTATCTCCCTCTTGTCTAACGGCTATAGCTAATGATTCCAAAACTATATTGAATAGGAGGAGTGATAGAGGACATCCTTGTCTGTACCAGTTCTAAGAGTAAAAGATTTCAGTTTTTCCCCATTTAGAATATATTAGCTGTTCGGTTGTCATAGATGGCTTTTATCAAATTGAGGTAAAGGCCTTTTATTCCAATTTTCTGTAGGACTTTGAACATGAATGAGTGTTGGACCTTGTCAAAAACTTTCTCTGCATCAATTGAGATGATCATGTGGTTTTTAAATTTCATTCTATTAATATAGTGTATTACATTTATAGATTTTTGAATATTGAACTATTCCCTGAGATGAATCCTACCTGGTCATGGTGTATGATCTTTTTGATGATTTGATGTATTCTATTTGCTAGGATTTTATTAAGGATTTTTGCATCTATGTTCATGAGGGAGATGGGGCTATAGTTCTCTTTTTTAGTTGTGTCTTTCCCTGGTTTTGGAATCAGTATAACACCTGCCTCCAGAAATGATTTTGGAAGGACTGCTTCCTTTTCAATTTCATTGAAGAGTTTGAGGAGTGTAGGGATTATATCTTCTATAAATTTATTGTGGAATTCAGCTGTGAATCCATCAGGACCTTGATTTTTCTTTGTCGGCAGGTTTTTTTATTATGTGTCGTATTTCGTTGGATGTTATTGGCTTATTGAGAGTTGTTACATCTTCTTGATTCAGTTTTGGTAGTTTGTACCTTTTTCAGAATCTGTCCATTTCTTCGGTGTCTTCTATTCTGTGAGCCTAAAAGATTCTCGAAGTAGCTACTGATAATCTTCTGAATTTCCATTCGATCTGTGATGATTTCTTTATTGCTTGTATTTGAATCTTTTCTTTCCTCTTTTTGATGAGGTTAGCTAGGGGCTTATCAACTTTATTTAGTCTTTCAAAGAAACAGCTTTTTGATTTGTGGTCTGTTTGAACTGTTTTCTTCATCTCAATTGAATTAATTTCTGCTCTAATCTTTAGGATTTCTTCCCATCTTTGAGCTCTGGGTTTGGTTTGCTCTTCCTTTTCTAGATGTCAGAAGTACAACATTAGGGTGTTTATTTGTTCCCATTCTATTCTCCTAATGTGTGAGTTCATATCTATGATTTTTCCCTCTGAAAACTGCTTTCATTGCATTCCATAAATTCGTGTAAGTTTGGTTGAATTTTCATTGAATTGTAGATATTGTTGAATTTCTTGTTTAATTTCATGTGTGACCCATTGATTGCTGAGTAGGGTGTTGTTTAATTTCCATATATTCAGCGGGTTTTGTGGTTTCTTTTGTCGTTTATTTCCAGTTTCATTGCACTGTGGTCTGATAATATGCATGGGATAATTTCTGTTTTCTTGCATATACTTAAGCATGAGCTATGGACTAATATTTGGTCTATTTTAGAAAATGACCCGTGCACAGCTGAAAAAAATGTGTATTCAGTTGTGGTTGGGTGGAACACTCTGTATGTGTCCACCAGGTCCATTTGTTTCAAGCTTTGATTAGTTCTGCTACTTCTTTGCTGATTTTTTGTCTGGTTGACCTATCTTTTTAAGATAAAGGGGTGATAAGGTCTCCTGTTAAGATTGTGGTTTTGGATATTAGATTTTTCATGTTCATTAAGATTTGTCTTATATAGTTTTGTGTTCCTGTGTTTAGTGCATAGATATTTATGAGTGTTACCTCTTCCTCTTGAATTTTTCCCCTAACCAGTATATAGTGGCCTTCTTTATTTCGTTTGATCCTTCTTGGTTTGAAGTTGAGACTGTCTGAGAACAGAATTGCTACTCTTGCTTTTTTCTGAGGTGCTGGAGCATGTAGTATTGTTTTCCATCCTTTGTCTTTTAGCCTATGAATGTCTTTTTGAGTTAAGTGTGTTTCTTGTGTACATCATATTGTTGGGTTTTCTTTCCTAATCCACTGTACCAGTCTATTTGCCTTAATTGGTGAATTGAGTCCATTTACATTGATCGTTATAATTGAAACGTTTTCACTTATGATTGTCATGGTATTTACCTGCTGTTGTTTACTCCTTTTTATCCTGTGTCTAATTGTTTGCCCTATTTAGTGATTTTCTTCTGTTCTCATTCGTGGAGCTCTGGTCATTGTGGTCCCTCTCTAGAACATCTTTCAGTAGCCTGTGTAAGGATGGCTTTGTCATCATGAAATTCTTTAGATGTTCTTTGTCATGGAAGTATTTCACTTCTCCATCAAACTTCAAAGAGAGTTTTTCAGGGTATGGTAGTCTGGGCTGGAATTTGTTTTCATGCAGGACTTGAAGAACTCTGCTCCATGCTCTCCTTGCCTTCATGGTTTGTGAAGAGAAATCGGCTGTAATTCTGACTGGTTTTCCTTTGAATGTGATCTGCTTCTTTTCTCCAGCAGCTTTCAGTATTTTTGTGTTGGATTTCTGGGATCTTGACAATTATATGTCTCAGTGTGTTTTTACTTGGGTTGAAGTTATTTGGTGTTCTGTATCCTTCGGTTACCTGAATGTTGGATTGTTTCCTCATATTTGGGAAGTTTTCTGCTATTACTTCTGCCCATATTCTTTTTAGGTCATTTGTATTGACTCCTTCATTCTCATTGATGCCAATTAATCTCACATTGTTCATCTTGGCATCATCCTGCAGGTGATGGAATATTTTTTCCTGCATCCTCGTTGTTTTTAAGAGATCCTTTCTCACCTCTCACTAGCTGCATCATCATCTTCAAGATCTGAAACTCTGTCTTCGCTTTCACCCAAACATTTTGTAGATTCATGATTCAGATTTTAAGTTCTTCTATATCTCTTTGACTCTTCTTCGTGTGATCTATTTCTTTCCTGTATTGCTCATTGAAGGTATCTGTCATATTTCTAATCTCCTCATTTTTTTTTAATCTATGTCTTTTTTAGAGGTAGCTATAAATTCTTTTACTGCAGAGTTTTTTCCAAATTAGGCTTCCTCCATATATTTCTGGAATTGATTCTCTACTTCACATACTATGATTTCAAAGATTTCTTTTTTACTTCAGAAATTATTTCTGCTCTGAGTTCCTCTTTACCTTTCCACTATTATTTGTATGTGACTCTGTTAATTCATATGTTTCAGCTGGAATAGTGTTCTCTGCACTTGTTCTGGGTGGGCGTTGGGTTTCCTCCATACATATCTGGATTTGATTCAGTACTTCAGATGCTATGTATTCAAAAATTTCTTTTTTTATTTCAGGCGTTAATTCTGGTCTGAGTTCCCCTATACCCTTCTGCTGCTGTTGCTTTGCTTCTGCCTCTGTTAATTCATTCATTTCAACTAAGCTAGTGTTCTCTGCACTTATTATTGGTGGGCTCAAGGTCTGAGATTACATTTTGCTCCTTGTCCTCATTTTGTATAGCACTGACCTCTGACCTTTGGTGTAGAGCTTTGGTGCAGTTACAACCTTAGCACATAATGAGATTCGGGTGCCAATTTATTAAGTTTGAGATTATCCAATTATGCCTGGCCTGGATCTAGCTGTTCTGTTCAGTTCCTTTTTGCTGCAGCCCTTCTGGTACAACTGTGAGCTTGTGGTTCCCCTCTGTTGTATCCCTGGCCCAGGAAGAACCGGGGAATGCAGAAGCTGTCCTACACATTCACCGGGCTGTGCTGGGCTGGATCAGGGGCCGGAAGAGTCACAAAACTTCTCATTCGCTCCACATGCTTGGGGGCAGGGGCTCTTGGGAGTTGCAGGGTAGGACGGGTGAGAGAGTCGCAGACCTTCTCCCTTGCTCACAGGTCTTGGGGGTCGAGGCTCCGAATGGCACTCACCAGAGTTGCTCGGGGAAGCTGATCGTTCTCCCACACACTCACCGTCCGGACTCAGGTGGAACAGGGGCCGGAAGAGTCACAAAAGTTCTCACTCACTCGGTGAGCTTGGGGACAGGGGCTCCAGAGAGTTGCAGAGTGGGATGGGCTGAGTCTGGGAACTTCTTGCTCACTTGCAGGTCTTAGGGGTGGGGTCTCCGGATGGCGCTCTCCAGAGGTGTGCCAGTAAACTGATGCATACTATGTTTAAACAATTATTTTTCCTAGGAGTTGGCCTTCTTCCTCTTCTCTCTGATAGAGAAATTTTAAGATAAGATTCTTGAGACAGGCGTATATCCCATTAGCTTTGACTTTGGCTAACAGCATTCTTTCCTTGCCCCTTTGATTAGCTTCTGCATGGTTATAGAAATTGGCTTTTTTTTAACCCCTAAAATTTTCCAAATTGTTAGATTTGCAGGTAATTTATTGTACCTGTAACAGGCAGCATTTCTCCCACCAAAGCTGTGTTTTCTTTCATCTCTTCTAAATTGGCTGCTTCTAGGCTAGATTAATCCCTCTTGAAGGACTTGGCAAAATGCTGAAAGACATTTGTTTTCTAACAGAGTGCATATAGAGGTTGGGGCAGAGGCAGCAAAATTTGGATGGATCAGATTGTTTTTTAAAACTCTCCAGGGTATTCTGGGCAATTGCTTTTTTTTTTTTTTTTTTTTTTTTTTTTTTTTTTTTTTTTTTTTTTTTTTTTTTTTTTTTTTTTTTTTTTTTTTTTTTTTTTTTTTTTTTTTTTTTTT
>PVKA01032908.1:0-12809 GCA_004027165.1 Ctenomys sociabilis | reverse complement strand
CTGACATTATTTTCTCTGCTATAAAATAAGTAACAGGGGGCTGAGGAGATGGCTCAGTAAAATAAGTGCTTCCCTGGCAAGTGCAGGGGCCTGAGTTCAATCCCTGGTTTCGCCAAAATAATAATAATAATAATAATAATAATAATAATAATAATAATAATAAAAGGTCTGACCCAACACTTTCACATCATCATTTTTTCTTATTTCTTGGCATACTCAGGGTTACTAACTCAGTTTCTCAATGTCGTATACAATGAAGACCTCTAGAAATTGCCAATTTCCTGTCAAACCTCCTTGCTAAGAAGTCAATTTAATGCTATTAACACACTGTACTACCCTGGAGCAATGAAAGAAGTCATAAAACATCATTGCAAGGGAAATAGTATAGAGTTTTAAGAGAGAGCAAAACAGCTGTGAACAAATTCTGTTAACATTAAATGCACTTATCTTCTTTGTAGTCAAGTAATGGATGTTCCAGAATGAGTGAGTATCAGGCCACTTTGGCTCAGTGGAACATGATCAAAGGACACTCAAGAGGTAGACCATTTGGTCCCCCATTTATACAATCTATTCAAAAGGACTTCCAGTAGGTTATTTTAATTAACTTGTGAAATAATTTCTTATGAAGTAGATTGGAGAGACATTATTGTAAAAGTGACTTAATTTCACCCACAGGTTAACTTCTACAAACAAGGAAACTATGAAACAAGCAGGTTGGGTTATTTATGCAGAGTTGAGCATTTAATTCTCATTTGACTACTGGCTCTGTGATTCTTGTCACACTGCCCCAATAATCCTCCCTCAATAATACCCTAGTCATCTGAATTTCAGTAATATATGTTAATAACCTCAACCAGGTTGTAAGTATGGATGTGTTTAAAACCTACCTGTTACAATTCCACTGCAGAGTTGTAGAAAGCAAATGGTTAGAATTAATATCAATACCTGTCCAAGATAACAAGCTAAATTACACAGAGGAATGCTGTAATGATAGGGAAAAACCAACATAATTTAAGAAAGGTTGGGGATAGAAATATACAGTCACGTCTTCATATCTATGAGGCATACTTGCAGATGCCAAAACCTGTGGATGCTCAAATCTCTTATATAGTATGGAACTTTATACAGGTATGATCTTAGAATGTGTTCAGTTCTGTAACATAACATCAATAGTACCATTTTTTTGCCTTATACCAAATCGTATGTAGATATCTTCAGCATCTAGTTTTGAGTCTCTAATACTTTATTACTTATTAAAATTAACCAAGAGTCTTGGAGATAGTTGTTTCTACTGTGGGGGCAAGAAAAATGACATTATATATGAAATGCTAGGTTGTTAATACAATGCAGAGATACAAAGATAAACATGCTTAGAGGACCAATGACACTTGAGAGGGTGCTTCACTAAATATGTAAGCATTTGAGCATCAAAACAGAGGGATTAAGGATGGGGAGATGTCTCAGTGAAATAAACGCTTCTGTGGCAAGTGGAAGGGCCTGAGTTCAATCCTCGGTTTCACCAAAAAAAAAAAAGAGCAGCAGGGCCAGGGAGAAGGCTCAGTAGAATAAGCACTTGCCTGAGTTCAATCCCTGGTACCACAAAAAAGAAAAAGAGTTTAAAAATGGGGGAGCAATAATAAAAGTAATGAGTAATCAGAACAAATTGAAACTGTAAAAGTTCATGAGCTCATATTGGTATTAAGGAGGAATGCCAATCAAAAATGATACACATGGTTGTCATATAAAGGAATAAACATAAAGTATCAGCCTACTTTGTTAATTTTAATTAAGTGGTAACATATTGATCTATACAGATTTTTTAAAATTTCTACACTGTGAAGCCTGCATTTGTATATTTTTCTATCCTATTAGTATGAAATAGTATACAAAAACTTGCTGAATATATGAAATAATTTCCCCAAATATAGGACCTACTCACTTTCCAGGGTGGACTTTATGTCTTTCATACTATTATCAGGTTACTCTGATTACTTACTTCTGCAGGGTTGTCTGGGCCACACGTTCCTAGCTATACTCTTAAGGGGAGAGAGTACCTGATCTTACAGCCTGATTTTGCGCTCAGAAAAACATCCTTATTTGTAAGTACACCTTTGACCAGGAGATGGCTCCACAGAGCAACAAAAAAATCACTTGAAATACTATGTAAGGCTGATGTATGTATAGATCACTACAGCAGAAATCTTTTTACACTCTGTGTATGTGTATGTCTATGTTACAGAGAGAAAAGCATTGCTTTTATACTCATAATAAATTTAAGTAATTAAAAAGAAACCATTTAACATGCAAAATGAACTCAGACAAGCTATATACTTTCATAAAATTTTGGAAGCAAATATTTTTCAAGTTCGTTATTGTTAATATCTACTTGAAAATTTGCTCATGTTACATACATATAAAACAATTCAACGCAGATGTCAAGAGTAAATCACTTGGAATTAGTTGTTGCTTTTAATTGCCAACAGTGTAAATCAAGGTCAGGAAAATTCATCAATTATTATTTATTCAGATCTCAAAGAAACATGATGTCTTGAAGAATATGTATACTAAAATGTATTTTAGATAATCATTATATTATATTTTTAAAAATATATGAGGACAAAATACAAAATTCATTCTGAAAAATAAATCTAAAAATAGTGATGGCCATGATGACTATCATTTCAAAGAGGTACTAATTCCCCTTAATATTCTTATGTTCTGCATGTTATTTTATAATCACAGATTTAGATATAACAAAATCTAGCTACTATTTTCTCTAGATTTTAATTATAATCTAACCTATCTCTAACTTGGCTGTGCTAGGACTGTGAAGTAGGTGCTAAAAACAAGAAGAAAACCTCAGAGATAATGCATTATACACAAAGTTTATTAAAATTTTTACTAGGAGGTATTAATCAGGAAACATTAATCAAGGTTACCCAATGATTAGTATTAGGGAAAGGGCCCAGGAAACTGCAGGTGGGCCCAGAGGTACTCCTTGGAGGGCTCTCAAGGGGTGAGTCCTCTTCAGCAGCACTGCATGGCAAGTAGACAAGGGTGCATGCACTCAGCACCACTCAGGAGTCCAATGACAACCTGCTAAGTTTAACCATTTTGCTGGAAAGTCCAGTGGTCCAGTGGTGCAAATGACTTGAGGAAAATGTAATGTGGGAAGTTCCCAGTATACTTTGCTAATACAGTGCTTTTTTTTTTTTTTTTTTTGACAATCTGCCCTGGACACACTTACAAAGTTCCTGTGCTTTGAGAAAAGATCTTTAAAATGCAAAGGGTGTCTGAGGAGCACGGTGCCAAATGCTGTACCTTTTTCAAGGATGATATATACCACATCCCCACCCATATGCCTGAACACTCTTGCAGTTTTTCCGTATTCATGTCATGATTTCCTTTGGGCACCATACCAAAATGTACATAGAAGAGAATCCCATAGAAAAGTACAAAGAACAAAGCCTCTGAGCCCTGTTACAAAAGAAAGTAAACAGAATAAAACATATGTCCAAGTAGAAAGAAGCAATTGGAACTTAAATAGAAACAAAATCAACATTAAGTTTATAACAGTAATATAGACTTGTAGCTCATGAAGAGCTGAAATATTGTGAGAATTATTACTAATCTGTATACATAACATTTTGTATTTATGAAGGCACAGTCGCATCCCATTTCCTCAATGCCTTTTTTCTTTTCATGGAGAGAGAAACTTTCCTTTTACTTCCACATGTGTTATACTTAGGTACTCCACAGGATATCAAATATGGTTAAGCCCCACAAAGGCTTAGCAGTGTGTACTGACTTTTGTACGAAATGAAAGACTTGTTATTTGGCTTCATAAAAAAAAAAAAATCAAGTTTAAATATAAGTGTATAGACCAGCTTTCCATCTGTGTCCATGAGTAGTGGGTGTTACTCCAGCTTAACATTTTCTTCCATTCTGTCAAGGCAGCTGGAAGTCATGGGCAAACAGTAGAGAAAGACAAAGGCAACTCACTGTATTTCCAGAAATACATTTTAATTATTTTTTATTGGCTACCATCTGTATCCTGCCTTAATTATCTTTGATTTAGAAGATTGCTACCACTTGTGACATCCTAAGCTCAGGATTCTCCAATACCACATCTATTGGATCAGAAAAGATTAAATGAACTCAAGACAAACTTTTGATTTTTGTAGAATCTTTTGTGATAGTTGTCAGTCATGTGTAAGAACTCTTAAAATAATTTTTGACTTTTTTTGCTAGGGCTAACCCAGCCCTTTATGAGAGTTTCTCTGAAAATATACTTACATTTTTTTTATTGTCCTTCATTATCAGAATATTGTGCAGTTGTTGGCCTTATTGTTCCCATGTTGGAGAGGAAATGATTGATGATTGAGAGCCCTTTTAACCACATTTGAACACCAAAAAATCAGGGCCAGGCGTTTGATTCCTGGGCCTACCATGGGAGCCCCGACCCCAGGGCATGCTAAGACAGCCCAATTCTTGGGAGGCTGTAAACAGGCAGATTACTATGAGTCCAATCTAGCAGTGAGATCCTGAATGCCCTGTAGATCCTCCCCTAAAATACAAAAAAAACAGAAAACATTTAAGAAGAGTAGCTGTTTGGCTAAGCTTACCTGGAGTCCACTGTTAAATTTAATCTTAACTGTTCTTGTAGGTGATGGTTGACTTCGCAAAACATGGATCAGATCATTTTGTTATGAGTTATACTTCCACAGTATTTTTAAAAACAACAATTAACCAAAGTTTTGAAAAATACAAAATAAAGCTAATAGGGATGAAATAAAGTCATTGTGTAGATAAGTTTTGAACCAAGAAAAGCATAAATTTAGTCATATAATTTTTTACAAAGATAATCAAAGAAAGAAGCCATTTTTCCATAGCACTTACAGGGTTCTTTTCTATGAATGTGATTACAAATATTTGAGAAACGAATCAACAGTGAATGTGTGGTTAGAATTTTGATAAGAGCTTAGCAGCTGGTAAGGAGGTGGGTGATGAGGGCACAGCAAAGAGGCCCGGTCAGTTGTAGAGGCCTTGGAGACCCAGGGCAGCTTCTGGGTCACTTCTTCTGATAAATCAGAGCCCTGCACTCGATACCAGTCTTCTAGCATGAGACCAAGCAGCTTTTTGATTGGCTAACTTAGATATGATATGAAAGATGGAAGCCATGAAGCTAAAGGCTGCAGTGAGCCTTCATCAGCCTGCCTGTCCTTTGCAGGGTGTACATCTCTTGCTACTTTAGTTTATTTTATCTTTTTTTATTTTGTATTTTAGGGAGAATCTACAGGGTTTCAGAGTGTCGTTACTAAATCAGACTTGAAGCGATCCACCTGTTTACAGCCTCCCAAGAGCTGGGGTTACAGGTATGTGCCACCATGCCCAGTTTCAATAGCCATCTCAGTGCATCCTGGGGGCAGAGCTGGCTTGGCAGGCCCAGGAATAGAACCCCTGGGCCCTGCGCCTGCTTGCAGGTACTTTAATCCACTGAGCTATTTGGCCAGCCCATTTTATTTTATTTTAAAAAGAAAAAAATAGAAGCAAACAGTAAGAACAAAGACAAAAAACAAAGCAGCATAAAACAATAAAAATGGTACAGAATTTCAAAACAAGATTAGGAAATTAACAATGGCCGTTATATTACATACTGTTATCATCAAATTTGTTGCTCAGATTACCAGATATGGGCATGTAAAATTGGCCAAACAACTGAACACTAACTCTTTCCTTTTTGTTTTTTCTTTGACATTTCTCTTGCCACTTTAATTCACCAGCGCATATTTACTCTGTGGAGTATTTCTTTCCAGAGCACTTTTTCTTTCCCAGTACTTCTTCTTTTTCTTAAATAAACATAACACTTTCATGTCCATTGATTATTCCTCCCAATTATTTGAACAGAACAGTAAGATCCCAGAAGTGGCTAGTTGTCACTAGTTCTGATAACTATAACTCAGTTTTTTTTTTTTATATAGCATTTTATGATAATCAGGATTGACGGCATTGTATGTGGGCCACTAGTATCTCCTTTGTTTACAGATGTATTTCCTAGAGGATTAATGCCAAATCTTTTAATTATTAGAGTGGCACTGCCTTTTAAAATTCTACATAGAATAATAAATAGACCAGACCTTTAGTTGCAGAAAGGTCTAAATGGCAGCTTCTCCACCTTCCTGGTAGTATGAATGGTACCAAATAAAAACAACTAAAGTATCAAATGTTTAATTGATTAAAATCATAAGGTGGTCCTTGGAAAGACTTTAGAATAGACATTTAAAGGAGCCTGATTTCTCTTTGCTTAGTTGTTGTTTCAGACCCTCTACATTTAACAGCTGCTATAAATTGATGCTAAATGAATGACTGCCTATAACATACATATTACACAATATAGAACGAAGAAATGGTCAGAGGAAACTGCAGCTTATTGATTTTGATTTTGTTTGTGTAATTCTTACATGCGATACTGTAATGTATACCAGAACATAAAACTATAGCACTACACAGTATAATCAGGAAGAATTACAGTACTGTAAAATCAAGGTGGACTGTATCCAGAAAAGGATATTGAGGGTCTATCAACAAAATATGCAGAACTGTCATCAGTCCAAGCAGTAGGAAGAGTACACCTCTATTGTAAGTAGATCATAAAACAAGGAATATCTGTATGAGCTACAACTCTAGCCCTTTTATTTTTATTTATTTTGAGATAAGATCTTATCAAGTCACTAAGTTGCCCAGGCAGAGGTCAAACCTACAATACTCCTGCACAACCTCCTCAAGAACTGCAGTTACAGGCATGGGGCAGCATGACTTTTAGATCTTTTAAGATAAAGTTTTTCAAGTAATCAAAATCTTGCAAAGACAGTATAATATACAAGAAAGTATTTTTTAAAAAAATGAAAAGACTGTTTTACAGGTTAGTTCTTATACCAGAGAACTTTTTTCTTTTCTTTTTTTTTTTTTTTTGGCAAAATTGGGGATTGAACTCAGACCCTTGCACTTGCCAGGGAAGTGCTTATTCTACTGAGCCATCTCCCAGGCTATAAAGCTTTGGCTCCTTTTTAATTTTTCTTCAAGGAACCGGGGTTTGAACTCAAGCCCTTGAGCTTGCCTGGCAAGCGCTTATTCTACTGAGTCATTTCCCTAGCCCAAGAACTTTTTATTTTATAAATCAGTTTTTATAAATTTTAGTAAGAGCAAGTCAATATCTTAAAACTTTTTTCTTTAGAAATAGAGAATTACGGTTTTTACATCAATGAATAGTTTCAGTTTTTGAAAACACTTGAATCATTTTATTACAATCAACTTAATTATATATGAACATTTTAATAAAGTTTTTTTTTTTTTTTATCTTTTAAAACCAAAGCATTTATTTTGAGTGATTGCTGCAATTCTCAACATGAACCGGGTGCTGCAACAGCGGCCCTCTTGGGTTTCAGTGTGGTTCCTTCACAGACTCCATGCCTGAATCTGCGACATACAATTTTCAGGTGCCTCATTCGACCAGTTCCCTTGGTTTTTCGCCTTTTAGCCTTCACACTCCAGTTATACTTTCTCTTTCGCTTGGCGGGATAGGCACATTTGCCACAAGTCAACTTCTGAACCTGGTAGGCCTCAGAGCCTCAGCGACAGCACTACGTGGGAGTCTAATTAGGACACTTTCCAAAGGATGACGCTCCCTTCGTCATCTCGCTTGTGCCGTCATCTTGCTTGCGTAAGACCAAAGAGAAATAAAGTTTTGTCATAAATGTTTTATGACGTAAATTCTTAAGGTTTTGTCTTTATCATTCTTTTTTCTATCCTGGAACATTCCAGTTATTTTACTTTAGAACATAATCTTATTTTACCAAACAAATTCTTTCTTATTGAAAATAGTTTGGGCTGGCAAAATAGCTCAGCAGACTAAACGCCTGCTTTGGCAAGCACAGGGATGAGGGCTTAATTCCCAGTCTGATAAGACACACTAGCCCTGTCCCCAGGGCGCAGTGGCACACCCCTATAACCTCAGTGCTGGGGAAGCTGAAAACAGGAGGATCACTGCAAGTCCAAGCTGCATAGTCAGACCCTGTATCAAATACATAAATGAAGAAAAGAAAATATGTCTTCGTATTTAAAACTTTTCATATTTTTTTAATTTTCTTCCACTTATGATTTCTTTCTGTTGTAAGCTTTGCAGCACTTAGATTGTAAAGTCTTTAAGTTAATTTATGAGTTAACTCTCAGATGTTACATTCCAGCTATGACTGGTTAGAGCAATGTTGCCCTTAACTAACAAAATTGTTTTAGTATAACCCAAAAGAAGAAGAAAAGGAAGTTTAAGAATCCATCTGTTGATGGATACATATGTTGTTTCCAAGAAATAGCTATTATAAATTGTGCTACTCTAAACATGGTTAGGCATGTAACTCTGTAATACAATTTTAACTTTTTTGGGAAGATATCTAGGAGAAGGATTGATGGGTCAAATGGAATTTCTATTTTTAGCTTTTTGGAGAATCTCCACACTGATGTCCATAGTAGTTGTATTAGTTTACATTCCAACAATGTAAAAGGGTAACCAACAGTGTAGAAGGGTATTTGCATATATTCACAGATATTGAGAAACCCGCTTTTGTTTTTATACTGAAAGTTTTGGAAGCATCAGGGCGATGACTGCAGATTTTTTGTTTAAAGCTTGTTGCTAGACTCTTCCTCATCGCCAGGCTAAGCAAGATATACAAACAGTGCAGAGACAACATACATAAATCACTACTACATTTCCACTAAACCATGGAGTAACATGAAAAGGATTAAGGTTTTCAATGCCATTTGAGATGCTTTGTAATAGATCAGTGCCGGATAATTCTGACAATTGTTTTACAAAAGTATTATCGATATGTTGCTGAAGAGACAGGATCTCAGAGGTAATATTACCACGATGCAATAAATGCCTTTTCACAATTTCCCATGGGAAATAAGTTTGATTCCATGGAATTGGAGTTACACAGAATGAAGAGGTATTCCAATCACATTTGAAATGAAGTTGATGCTGTAGATTAACAATTTGATCTCCTAGCATAACAACAGCTTGCTTTAAATCATTTATCTTAGCATTTAGCTCTGAATCTATGTATCCCTGAGAAGTCTATAACCGCTGAGTCCTTGTGCCACTGCTGCACAAAATGAACAGTCCCCACACCTTGGCGCAACGCTACTCCAGCTGTAGCAGCTGTGGCTGTGACAGCTGTTATTCCTAGAATTATGGCTATCACGAGTTCAATCATTCTTTTACTTCTCTTCTTTAACACCTCCAACAATTGTTGGAACAGCATCATGGAAAGGGAGTCTTGCCATGGGTGATGCAGTTGTACAGGAAGCCAAATTCTAGTCCTTACCCTGAGAATATAGATGCTATGCCTGGAAAAATTAAGGCTAATAGGAGAATTTAGACATGTATATAAAGAATAATTTTGACATGTGATGGTATAGTTAGAAAGGTTCCAATGATTAGGTCCTACAAGCATCAGATAAGGAAGATGAACACATGCCTGAGCAAAATGCGGTGTTCCTTTTAAATTTTAGATGTGATTTATATAGAAGGATTGATTCCGCTATATAAAACCTTTCCATGCTGACACATGATTTAATGAAGTAACCAGTTTCCAAAGATGTTGAATTGGTCCCTCAGAAATATGAGGGACACTAGAGGATATTTCTCCTCCATGCCACATTATTGTATCATTGGCATTTTTAGTGCTAGTATAAATCTCATCACTGCCATTCCATTTTCATCTTAACTCCTTCCCTTCTGCCCTCTGGGCAGAGCCATAAGGGCTTCAATCTATAACGCTTCCATAGGAAGTATTAACCAGCACCCGGGCTGTTTCTCCTCCACAGACTTCTCAATGCATCCAATCACAGAATACCAAACACTGGTATTCTGCAGGGTGGCAGATCTGGCAGTGGAAATACTCCATCAGCAGTGATACCTTTAAAATTTCTTCCTTGGAAAAGAAAAAGTCCTTTTTCTCCTCCTTTACCCCCAGTATTATTATTTACTATAGATAACCAGACTCCTGTGCTTGCTTTTAAGCTAACATATGAGCTCCATTCCTAATACAAATAGGCCAGCCTTCTACTCCAATTTCATTAAATGGAATTTTGGTCCCTTGTTCTGCGGGCACTGCTGGTCCCCAGGCATCCTAAGGGCTGGGTAGCCAGGAGCTTCATTAACATATATGGGTATAGTAGCATCCCACCAGTGACCTCCTCTATTGAGTGGTGGATATGGAATGTAAGCCCAATAACTAAAATTACATTCAGCACTTACCAGTAGTGACAACAAAGCCACCATAGCAAGAAACAAGTTGATACTATTTTTCTCTCAAAATATTTGTTTTTGCTGATTTTCTAGGTTTTGTAAAGTTGGCACCCAAATCATTTCTCTAATATTTCTTTGTTCCAATGATAGTCTGCAGCAAGTCTGGCAGTTATTTTTTGAAAATTTAATATGAGTAAAGTTTTTTGTACTATTAACCTAGGTATACTCATATCTATTCTGCATGCTATTCCCCCTTTCTTTTTGTTTCATACGCATTTTTTAGGCTTTTATTAGCTCATTTTATAATTACCCATTGATACAAGTCCCTATAGAATGATAACAGACAAGTTACACATTTTTATAGACATTTAGAAATCAAAACCATGTAGAACAGTGTAGTAAGACAATCCTGATGACATTTTGATATACTTTAGATATTTTGTTTTGCTTTGACATGACACTTTTAACCAATCATCTCTACTTATTCAAAGTGTCTCCTAAGAGACTATTGAGATTACTGGGAGCTCCTCATTAATGAATAAAAAGGTTGGCCACACCCCTTATTCATCAATTGGATTCCTCTCTTAATAATTTTTTTCACTCTAAGGAATTTTTTTAAATTAGTTTAAACCTTATGATGTATATAAACAATTTTAATATCACTTTATGACTGCTAATTCAGGAAAAAGCATGCTTTCAAGTCTATATCTCAATTTATATTTAGAAAAAATAATCAAAAAAAAAGAAGAAAAGGAACAGCTGTTCACTGAAAGACAAACACATAAACACACAGACACATAAACCCCTTAAAAAAAAATTAAGAGTGCACTCAAATATTTGGCCAAATTAAATTATAGCAATTGTGTTACAAGCTTTAGAAATTATATAAGTAGACTAGTCAGATTTTGTTATTTGTCAATTATTAGAGATTTCTTATTAGAAAAACTTGGAAGAAATGAAATTTTTTTTCTATAATTGATGTGTATATTTTATATTTTTTGTCAACACTGAAAAAATTTAACTTAATTATTTTTACATATGTTATCACCTATTTAGACCTCATATTTCCATTTGGTCAGTTCTTTGACTAGGCCCCCGGGCTGGATCTAGCTAGCCTCACTGCTGTTAACTTCTTTAGGATCTGGCTCCCTACCAAATAGGTCGGTTAGCATTCTCTCTGGGAAAACACAAGCACACCCTTTGCCCCAGGTTAGTTGTGCACAGAGTCCCTTCCATTGTCCGGTATGGAGATCTCTCCAAAGGACCCTTCTTAGCCTTTTTCTTCTTACCTGGTTTGTCGTTCTATTGCTGTAAAAGTATAAAAATTTAATAGTAGATACTGACAAGTGAAATTGGCAGGATTGACTCCCCTTTGCTTTAACAGAATTTTGATCATACAGTGGACTTCGGAGGCCACCATTAGGCCTTTTATTATTTAAATGGTATGTCAAAATCAAGTGACTGTTTAAACCCCATGGCTTTTACACATTATTTTAAAGTTTTACATTTTTTGGTTAAATATCAAAATCTTATTTTTAATGTTATTTTTCATTTAGGACAGTAAAAGAAGCAATCAAACAACTAGGAATTAAAAGAATTTAAGTAATCTTTTAAAATATCTTGGGGCAATGGCCTTACACATTTGAAGCTGCCCCACCTAGAGGTCACTCACATTTGCATTTGAAAAGCCATTAAAATACTTTTCCTTTAATCAATTTTCATTTTCTAACCCACTATTTATTTCTTAACAGTTTTAAAATTTTCAGCAGAGATGATCAGTTGTGCAATATAAGAATCTGGTGTGGTTTAAACAATGATTTGGGTGGATAGAATTATAACTTTGATTTCTCTGTATAAACAGCATTGATTGCACCAAACAAAACCTGCAGAGGTTTTAGCACTGGGGCTATCTTTGGTTGATTTTACTCCGTAGGTGTGCTGGCCCAGCTGCTAGGATCAGCTTAGTGGTCTTAGCACTTAAAAAGGTTTTCTTAAGCCACATTACCTAAAGCTTTAAAGGAGCTAGGACCCTGTAGCCATGGCCTCTGTGGCTGAACCTATCTTGCAGATGCCTGTCTGGGTCAGCCAATGCAGTGAGTGGATGGGAGCACCGGCCTCCCCGATCTCAGTTTGTGCCCTTCCCCTGGCGGTGCCCAGTCACTTGAAACCAACTGTTTGCAATTTAAACGAACCCGTTTTTACAAAACTTTTTTTGTTTCCTGCTGACAATAGGGCGAGGCAATGCAGTAAGTGCACTAATATGTATAATAAAGAGAAGTTGACTTCTATGTTTAATAAGGAGTTAAGTTTTAATTTGAAAAGATTTAGTAGTAGATATCATAAGTAATATTTCTCCTTCATAATCACTATCAATAATTACCAAATGTACAAATACACCTTGGGTAATAATACTATTTCTTTCTACAATCAATGATATAATATCTTTTGGAATAGGGCTGAAAACTCCAGTTTTAATTTTGTAAACACAAGTGGGGAGCAAAAG
>PVKA01032907.1:0-24865 GCA_004027165.1 Ctenomys sociabilis | reverse complement strand
TCCAGGGTCTTTTGCTTGCAAGTGAGCACTCTACTACTGTTACACTCTGAGACTTGATTTTTGTTTCATAGAGTAAAAGTAGATGTATTTTTCATAACTATGAACTAGGCTTTTTAAATCCTTGCATTTTGGAAAATTAAATGGAATGAACCTCTGGCTGGGGCCTTCTTCTGCTGGCCTGTCTCATTGGTGAGAACACACTGTGGATGGAGTCAGTGTTCCTTCTCCTAGGAGGGACAGAGTTTGGGGATTGTCATTGGAGCCCTGGGGGAGGGGCACAGAGAAGCCTCAAGCTGGCTCACAGCCCCCCACTGCCTCCCCAGAGCAAGAACTGGAGAAGAGCTGAACTCCAGAGAGCTGAGGGGAGGGCTGAGTTGCTTTACCTTCAGGACAAGACAGGGTGACTCCAGGCCATCCTGGCTCCAGGCTCCACTATGGGGGCAGGGTGTGGGTTGCCTGGGGCTCTCTTCTCATTCTCTCCTCTCCTCTCTGGCACAGGTATCTCTGGGAAGAGCCAGGTCCTTTTTGCCCTTGTCTTCACCACCAGGTACCTGGACCTCTTCACCAACTTCATTTCCATCTACAACACAGTAATGAAGGTGAGGCTGGTTGGGGCAGAAGCATCAGGGTGACTCTGATGTGTCTTGTTTGGGAAGCACTGGTCTGGAAGATTAGAAGTGTAGCTCAATGGAACCATTGCCCAGCACAAGACAGCTACTGCAGAGCTTCTCTGAAGGAACTATAGCCAGATAATTCAGGAGACATGCACCTTTGCGAGCATGCTTACAAGCCCTACTCATGCACATCCAGGGAGTTGGGGTTTTCTTTAGAGCCCCAGACTGTCATTGCTAAATCCTGAGAAAGATTGATCCTGTTATTTTTATTTTTGGTGTTTTGAGTCAGGGTCTCACTCTAGTACAGGATAGACTTGAATTTGTGATCTTCCTGTCTCAGCTTGTTGAATGATAGGATTACACGTGTGCACTACTGGACCCAGCTGGTCTTGTCTTTTGCTCAATGCTCTGCAGATGGAGGGGACAGCTAGGGTATCACTGACCCAGTGCTAACACTGCCAGTCTGTTAGAAGCATGGAGTTACTTTGCAGGTATCACTAAGTTGGGATTCTAGGCTGTAGGCCCAGGTGTTTCCAAGCCCTTCGCCTTGGCATGATGGCTGTGGGTTTGGTAGGCTTCAAAGCCTGGTAGATGGCATCACAGATCCCCATGTCTCTCTCCCTTTGTAGGTGGTTTTCCTCCTCTGTGCCTATATCACAGTGTACATGATCTATGGGAAATTTCGTAAAACATTTGACATTGAGAATGACACATTTTACCTGCAGTTTCTTCTGGTTCCTGTCATCGGCCTTTCCTTCCTGGAGAATTATAGTTTCACACCCCTGGAGGTGAGATGGGAAATGAGTGCTGACGTGAGGGCAGGACTGGGGATATATCTCAGTGGCACAGTGCCTACCTGGAAAGTGGGAGGTCCTGAGATTCCTGGTACACTCCCACCAAAAAAAAGAGATGAGAGAAAGAGAGAGAGGAGGAGGAGAGAGAGAGGAGAGAGAGAGAGACAGAGAGAGAGAGAACAAGTTTGGGCCAGGGTTACCATCATTGACTATTGCTGCACATCCCTAATAGCCAAGATGTCCACAGCCACACAGGCAAACACACACACACATACAGTCTTCACCCCCCCCCCCCCAGTCTTCCTTCTGGCCATACCTAGAGCATAGTATAGGCCAAGATCGTAACTCAGCAGGCCTGAGGTGTAGCCTACAATAATGTGGGCAATGAGATTCCTGGAGATCCTGCTGGTGCTGCTTATGGACTGTATTTTCAGAAACTGCCTTCAATTATGCAAGTTTATTTAACAAAACTGCAACCTTGCAATTGTTCCACATAAACATGGTACAGTGCTGTGAAACAAGCAGTATATACTGTATAATCTTTCTAAAGTAATCCAGTTAAATTTACAAAGCTGAGAGTATTCTGACAAAATTCTGACTAGTTTGGGACTGGGGGTGTAGCTTAGTGTTTAGTGGTTACCTAGCATGCATGAGGCTTGGGTTTCGTCTCCAGCACCACAACATTAAAGCTTCTGATGGCTGGAGTGTGGCCCAGGGGTCCATGTTGCATGCCCAGTCACCCCATCCTGCCAAACACTTGAGAACCTCGTGTTTTTCTTGCTCATCCCTGCTCTCTCCAGCCATCACATGTAGTATCTGGGTTCCTGTAGACAGGCCCTTCTTGACCCTGCTCAACCTCTATGGCTCTGCCCCACCTCAGATCCTCTGGACCTTCTCCATCTACCTGGAGTCAGTGGCCATCCTGCCCCAGCTCTTCATGATTAGTAAGACTGGAGAGGCCGAGACCATCACCACACACTACCTGTTCTTCCTGGGGCTGTACCGCGTACTCTACCTGGCCAACTGGATCAGGCGCTACCAGACCGAGAACTTCTATGACCAGATTGCAGTGGTGTCTGGGGTAGTGCAAACTATCTTCTACTGTGACTTCTTCTACTTGTATGTGACCAAAGGTAGGTGCTGACAGGGAAGCAGTTTTCTGGGGACTGGCTTGAGCTATTCATCTCTGCTATACATATCTGAGTGAATAGCCCTGCCATCTGTAATACTTATGTTGAGCAAAGATGCCGCAAAAACTCCATAAAGGTATTACATGTACTGTGCAAACTGTGTAGGCAAGGGAGATGGGAGGTGATATTAATCAGGAAAACAAAAACATTCCAAAGAAACCAATTTGATGTGACTGAGCAACAGCGAGTGGTTAATTTAAATTAACAAACCTGGAGTTACCCAGGTCAGTTCACAGGGCCTTGACAACCAGGGTATGGGATTTATACTTTTTTTTGCCAAGAATCAGGACTGGAGGGTCCATTTAAAAAGCAAATCAAAAACCCATTGGCCGGATGTGATGGCACTTGCCTGTAATTCTGGCATTTGGAAGCCTAGTTCTAGGCAGCCAACTCACGAGGCCACCCTGAACCACATAGTGAGGCTATCTCAAAAACAAAACAAAAACAAAAAAACCACCAACTGGGCTAGCCCGATAGCTCAGCTGATTAAAGCACCTGCCTAGGCAGACACAGGGACCAAGGTTCAACTCCTGCTGATGCTGGCCCCACTCCTCAGGGCACAATGAGATGGCGATTGAGACTGGGTGTGGTGGAACATGCCTGTAACCCCAGGGATTGGGAGGCTGAAAACAGGAGGCTCACTCTTGAGTCCCATCTGTAGTGAGACTCTGTATTAAAAACATTAAAACAAAACCCTAAACCCACAGAAACATGAGAAAACAAAAACACTCACGGATAGGAACACTCGTTAAGAGACCAGCTTAAACTGTCCAGGTGTCAACAGAGGCAAAATGCTGTGGGAACTGAAGTGAGGAACTTGGATTGTATTAACTAGCAGAGAATAAAGGAAATAAGGCCAATTGCAAAGTTTACATTCTAAAGAGGTCAGCCTCTGGTTAACTCACTCCCCCCTTAGCTTTAATATTCCCTTTTTAAATGTATTTGGCTGGTTACAGGGTCTCACTACGCAGCTCACTCATGAGCCTGTCTTCAGCCTCCCCAGCACTGGTATTACAGGCATTCTCCACCATGCCCCAACTGGCAGCTCAGCTCGCCCTGGGGGAGGGCTGTGCAGCACACCGTGTCAGGGTTGAACCACAGCTCACCTGCTGGCCTAAGCAGGTGCTTTGGTCCGCTGAGCTACCTCACAGGGCCCCAGCTTTAATACTGACACTGTGAGCCTGAGGCTAAATATTAGAATCATGCACAAATGAACAGTCCTTTGGTCAACAAGGTAAATTCTAATTTTGTCTTTCTTCTAGTTCTTAAAGGAAAGAAGTTAAGTCTTCCAATGCCAATTTGAAGGCCTTCAAAGATGACCTAAACAAATAAGACACTGAAGGAATCATGGGTGCTTACCCATGGCCTGCAATCACATAAAACCAGTAAACACATGGTATGGATTCAAGGAAAGAACTGGTTATTTCACGTAGACCTCACAGCAGCAACTCCGAAGTCCTCAATGGGGGTGGCCAACTGCACGAGTCTGGGGCTTTAATGTTCACTTAAGAAACCTCTAGGTGACTTATCCATGAATGGAATAAACCATTGGTGCTTTAAAGCTCTGGCACAGGACTCCTGCATCACAACCATCTGGAAAGACACCCGTGTTAAGAATGCCCCAACTAAAGATCTGGAACATTGGGGGCCAGTCCTTTTGGTAGTTTTTTCTTCCCAGCTAGACCAAATAGAGGTACTCAGGATAAAATGGTGTTAAGCTTTTAAGAATGAAATGTCATTTTCCAAGCCACTTCATACTTCACTTCCAAGCCACAGGTATAGTACTAGCTTGGGCAGAAAGTGAAATTTGTGTTCACCTTTCAAACTTTACTATGGTTCATGTGAGCCCTGTACTCTATCCCGAGTGCTAGCTCAGATGGCACCACTGCCATTTTATTGATCTGCTAAAACCACCATTACCTACCAAGTATCTGGCCCTGAAGGCTTGCACCAAGACCAATCATCCCACTTCCTTTGATTTTTTAGGTGCTAATATGATCAGTCCCTTGTATATTCAATTTGTCTTGAAATGTTTTGAGCAATAAAAAATTCACACCTTATTGTCAACAGTATTTTTATTTATACCTACAAAAGAAAAAAGATGGTATCAAAAGGACAATTTACAAACTAAGAATAGTAACATAGCTCTTAGCATCCTGCGCCTGAACATCACACATCTACAAATCTTTCAAGTCTTAATGCAACAGGAATGTGTTCAGAGACCAGCAAGGATATGAGTAGAGCACTGATCCCAAGCAAAAGCCACCAACCTTTTAGATGAAAGTCCACACAATGAATTGCAAGGGAGAGACTGGGGAGAAGCAGCCCACAGCTTAATACTGAAACCCTCTGCATAAGTAAGTTTCAACCATGGATGCATCAAGACTTGTTTGCTCATGTTCTGAAGAGCAGAACCTGAATTATGATATGGAAGTACAAGTTACCTTAGAGTTCTAACAGAAAAAGTCTGCTAGATTTCAGCTATGCTCAAACCAAGAAGCACTTGCTGTTACTTTGTTAATTACAATGTCCCTGAAGGGGAAGCAAGCACTTCAGATGCTGCTTGCATACCGAGACCTTGCCCTGAAATGGATGGTTGTAGGAGCTGCACAGAGGACATCTCCTGTGGTAGAATCTCTAGGTTTAAAGAAAAATATATCAGAAATTTCCTGTAGAAACAAATGTCTGCAACAGACTTGTCAGTACCTAAGAGACATTTTTGGATGAGGGTGGTGGGGTAGGTGAGTTATGGTGGCAGCAATAATAGTTTGACTTAAAATTTGAAAGTCGAGGGCAGTTTTGCCACATTTCTTTTATTCCTACCCTCCTCCCTTGGCCTCCACCTCTATGATGTGGGAACAAAAGGAAAGGGGAGGTGAAAAACAAGAAAGGCTGTCAAAGACTTTAACATGCATATACATTTCAACTTATGCTGATAACCTACCTGTATGTTGCACACTGAATCATACTGTCAGAACCCCTCAGAAACCATCCCTTCTTTCTCCTTGAAGGATTTTAAAGGGAAAAGAAAAAAATCTGAAGTGTGTCAGTATTTAAGCCTTATAAACTAGCAAGCACTCTCAGTTCACTCTTCTAATCCCACTGTGTGCAAACAATACCAGTACCAGAATAAAAATAATCCCATCACACTGGATCTGGAAAGGGATTCTGGAACTGTCTTGGTTACCCTGTCCTGCTTACAGTGAACCAAAAACAGAAACTCCTTTCCAGGTCTACCTGCTATGAAGTCTCAGCAAAGCAGTATTACAAGAGGATGAATTCACCTACCTTCAGTCAGAGGAAAAGTATTAAAAAACAGCAACAAAAAAACCCAACTTTGGCTCTCCTCCAGATCATTTCCTAAGTACTACCTACCTGTGAAGAGCTGAGTGCAGAAGGATGCAGGGGACACTGTGCACCCATAGGGCTGTTACACAGCACTGCAGAGGACAAAGGAGGCTAGAGGGGTTCAGTCTTTGCTCAAGAAAATTTGGCCATAGGTGTAGAGAGGCTGGCAAAGTGCTGCTCTTACTCTACAAATACTGACTTTAAAACAAAAATGTGCCATTCTGAATATACTATAAATAAAGCTTCTTACACTGCTGGCGAATGCAGACTCAACTGTTTTAATAAAGTTAATTTCCAGTGAGCATTTAGTTCATTTGCTCACAGCAGCCGTCTGGTTAAAAAATCAATTTCACAGATGGTCCCTGGTTATATGGGGAAGAAAAACAGGTAGCTTTTACCCAGATGCTGAGATGCTACAGTTTAACCAGTGTGAAAAATGCTTGCAGTTAACTTAAAAAGATACACATAGACTCAGCAATTCATTTTCTAAACAGACACTAAACTGGCTATTTTTCAAGTAACTGGGAGGGGAAAGAGGGCAGAGTAAAGGATACAAAACCAATTAGGAAGCTTTAACTGACAAATGTACTTAAGCCATCATGAGCCAAAATGACAACAGCAAAGCACTGTCTTAAAAACTGAGGAACCGGACCCAACTTGAGAAATGTTAAAAACCATTATGAAAAATGTATACCCCTCTTGGTTTTGTAACCCAAGGATGAAAGCATTTACGACAGATGCCACTTTCTTCTGCAGAACAATTCAGGTCCCCCTTCCCTCCCCATCAACTCAGGACAAGGAAAAACTGGCTCCCACGAAAGGGCCTAATACCTTACTTTTTCTTTTAAAATGAAAAATAGCTCAAATATCCTCAACATGCAAAGTTGGGGGAAGAAATTAACTCTTCCAGTCAGTTATATACTTTTTACAAAATCTGTTATTACAGACTGGACCATATTGGCAGGCAGAAGAAACCTGGCAGTGAATTCTAACTAATCTGCATGAAAGGGCAAATCACAATGGTTGGGAGAAAAAAAGATTAAAAAAAATAAAGAAAAGGGAAGAAAGAAAATAAAAAGGGAAGTCGGTGTTCCTTTATGTAATTAAGTCTGCACAAGTCACCCCCCCTCAAGCAGCCTCATTTCCGAGAAGGTGGAGGGGGTGGAGGAGGAGGGGGATACTGGTAGGCTGTCTGCCCCATGTAACCTATCATATTGGTAGCTCCTGGAGGCTGTGCAAACTGCTGTGACATCAGTGGCTGTGGCTGCTGCCCAGACCGGCCTATCCCACTAAACTGCTGGCTAGAGCTCTGTGAACTTCTCCCAGTTGAGGTGGTAGCGCTAGCTCCGTAAGTGCCAGCACCATACTCCTGGGCTGTATAGCCACTGGTGCCATAAGCAGCTGCCCCGTAGGTGCCTTGACCATAAGTGTATTGGCCTGCTTGGGCTCCAAAGGCAGAATTTGGACTTCCATAGCCACTGCCATTAGCATAACCAGCTCTATCGGTCTCACTACGATCCCGATAGCTTGTAGAGTCTCTCCGGCCTCCATCCTTGACTCCTCGAAGCCTCCGATCACACTCATCCTGATACATCAGATTGGGATTGTTGGCTGAAGAAGTGGTCCGGTATCGAGAGCGACCTCCTGGTGGAAGGACATAAGGCATTCTTTTTTTAATGTCAGGTACAGAAGGCAAACATATCCAAATATTAAAAACTCCAGAGGACAGACATATTCCACACTGATTCTGTGATTTCAGCTTCTAGAGCAACTCTAAGTACTTGACCTAACTTTTTGCCCTTTTAGGCCTATTCTTCTTTTGTGGTACTAGGGGCTGAACCCAGGGCTCTGTGCATGCTATAGAAGTGTTCTACCACCAAACAGTATCCCTAGCCTTTTTATTGTAACAAAGAGTCAACAGAATTAAGGATGATCTCAAACTTGCTATCCTCCTGCCCTGGCCTCTTGAGATTATGGATCATACCACACCCAGCTAGGCCTTTTTTATGAGACTAACCTAGAAACTCAATTCATCGTATTTAACCGGGAATTAGGAAGTCTACATTCTAGTATATTTCCCAACTACATAGAATTAAATATAATGCCTCAATTTCTACTAAAATAGTATATATAAACATCTGTTCATATGGAAAACTGAAAACCTAGTATACTAAATATTTTAAAAGTATAAAGGAACTATAAGCTAGCATCACTTTTAGGTAATCCACAGAAAGTGTGGTACCAAAGTAGGACAATCACTTTCTTTTAAAAGTCACGAGTATTTGCCTTTGTTACTAAGCAACATAGCTTCACACAATTAAAAAATAAAGTACGATGAACACACAAAAAGATGATACCTTTGGTAGTACCTGGAAAATTCCAGGACTTACCCTTACCCCCTCCTCCGCCGCCTCCTCTGTGGTCCACCAGCTGCATCAGTTTTGGATTGATAGCTTGATTGGCCTCTTCAAGCACTTTGATCAGCTCTCTGGCCTGCTTTAGGTTCCCTGGGGTGAAGAAGGTATAAGCAGTACCCTTGTTGGTGCTTCGGGCTGTTCGGCCAATACGGTGCACATAATCCTCTGAGCTGTTTGGATAGTCATAATTGATGACAAACTTGACATCTTCCACATCTTTGAAGTCCATGATGAGTCAGTGTGTAGGTTGACGTGGCAGGGAAAGAGAAGGTAAAGGACATGCCCACAGGTGGGAAGCACGAATGCAGATGACAGTAAGAGGAAAGAAGACAAAGTTAGTAACCACACTGAGAGGGAACAAAAAAGACTCATCCCAACAGAGTAAAAGAGGATTAGTGGTTCTTGTGGTATGTATGGGATATTCCATCTTTACTAGTGGTAAAATCCTAAGAGAATCCCATTCAACCATCTGAACTCCTGCCTCTTTTGATGTAACAGGCATATATATATATATATATATGCAGGAGTTGTGCCAAGATTGGTTTTCAGACTGGCAAATTCCAGTGCCACCTTTTCAAAACTGGGGTATAGAAAAGCAGTATCTACTGTTCAGTTAATAGGGCCAAATCACTTCTACTCTGTTGGGAGAAGCCTGGCAAAATCTACCAAAGACATACAAACTTACCTTTAAACCAGTCACAGAGCAAAATGAAAAAAGTAGCTTCACATACTTTATTACTACATTTTCAAGGCCATTTAACACAACTTTAGGTTAATTTCCTTGCTCTTAAATTAGAAAAACGCCAAAGCACACACCTTTTTCTCTGCAGAAACATCCAGATTACCTCTCCCTCTTCAATTACCAGAAGAGCACATTACACTAAAATTTCACTATACTACCAAACCCAGCTTCTATCAAACGAATTTTTGCTCAACTCAAGGTTATTTCAGACTTATTACTTGTTCCAACAATCAACACAGACTCTGTGACCTGGGAAATTAATAGCCAAAGAACGTGGGAAAAACCATGAAACCTTGAGACACAAGTCTGATATTCTGTCCACTGCTGGGAATTGGGCTGAACCACCTCCTAATACTTAAACCATGTAAATGTTAGTGTAATGCTTTTAGCTAAATGTACTTTTTTTTTTTTTTACCTACTTAAAACAAACAAATAAACAGAATCCTAATGTTTTGTGGGAAAAATCTGCATTTTACAAAGAATATTCAGAAAATATCCTAGATAAAACACAGATTTTTGTGATATAAATAATTAAAAAACATTCTCTGTTTGTTACCAGACCGATGCACACTCCCTCCTCCTTTGGGAAACCGCTGCAGCCGATCCCGTCTCTTTGCCTTTTATTTTTGGCGGCCTCCTTTCGAAAACTCCGCCTTCTGACACGGGACCACTGGAGCGCGGGGAGCATGCATCAAGGGTCCATGGCAGTGAGAAGTCCCCACACACGCTCGCTCTGTGAACTGGCTTAGATGCTTCTCTGTAGCCCCATTTGGTTGCCAAGCGCCGGAGAACCTGGGTTCGGGTAAAAATTTCAGGTCCTCCAACGCCTCCCCCAAGGTAATTGGGGTGATTGTAGAAAAAAATGATTAATAAAAAAAAAAAAAATGTAAGTTACATCCAAAGGGTCAGACTGCATCTATTGCCCAGACTGGAATAATTTCAGGGGGAAAGGGGAGATTAAAAAACAAAAAAAATTCAGCTGTTGTAGGGCTTGTGGAGAAAGGGCATATGTCTGTTTCTTATTACAATAAAGGCTCCTCGGTCGTTACTGACCCCTAAAGTCCTGAATCACACCAGAAAGACGAGAAGGCACTTATCACAGGGGGCAGCGTGAGTCTCAGGCTAGGGTCGTTGATGCTACAAAGAAAAATGTGTACAGGGCTTGGATATAGCAGGGGAGCATGGGGTATTAATATTCCATGATCACATCTTTTGAGCTAGGACAATGCTCCCAAGTCACTTGCATGGAATGTGACCATGGGAAGCAGAGTAAGGTGAACTACTGCACTGGATGCACAGTAATTCTTACCAGGAAGCACTGGGGCTACAGCCAACAATTCAGATACTACTGTTTGGGGGCACTTCTGGCGGGGCTCAAAGGGATGGACATGGTGCAAGTTCTTCATACTAGAAAGATGTCCTGTGGGTACACATGGCTGGCCGAGGCACATGAGGGCAAGAGCAGACTTTAGTTTTCTCCAGGCAAGCCTGCCCTGTTATTTTTATGCACTACCAATATATTATCCTGTTGCCTTTATAGAAGATGCTGTAGCAGGGTAAGAAATAGAAAAGTGAACATTCTGGCCAGTAAGCAAATATGAACCTGTGGTCTGGAAAGCCCTACAACATGGCCTGAATGTCCAATCGCTAATTGGAAGTGTTCTCAGACTAGCCAACAGGCTCATCTAGAGCTGCTTCGGGCCAATGTAGATTTGCCTTGGCCATGTATTGGGTGATCTGCAGCTGATAGCAAAGCTTCTGTTAAAAAACAAAACAAATTAAATTCAATACTTTTAATTTAACAGTGTGCAGCTTAAACAAAAAAGGAAATTAAAAATATCCCAGTGGAAAGGGCATTGTGGTTGCCTATTATAAAATTAGGGGAAGCAAAGAACTTACCTGAAGGGAACATTTAAGAGATCATCGCTTGACAGGAAGTGAAAAAAGGCCTGGTGACTCAGCTGAAAATTGCACCCCTGTCTATGAGGTAGAAGCCTTCACTTTCCAGGATCGTGTAGGACCTTGGTCAGAATTCTGCCATTTTGGTGGGTTTTCTCCCTCCTTTGATTTTTACAAGGCAGCAAATAAAGGGGCCCAAAGTAAACACTGATGTTGAGTAACAAGAAACAGACTCAGGTACCTTCCCTCTCCCCTCACTTGGATGAGAGGGGGCAGGATGAAGAGTCTAAGTTATTCTAATGGTAGCCAATTGATTTGGTTTAGAAATATAGGGAACATCGAGCAAATATTTTAATTGTCTAGGCAAGATGCACAAAGAAGCTACCAGCACATAGCAAGCCTGTTTAAAAACCACCATCACTGAAAGCATTTGTGTGAACTGCTTTCAGGCCTCCGCCTTCTCTCCCAACAGGCCCAAGTTCTAACGGCACAGCTCCAGACATGACCTCAGAGGGCAGAGACAACTCTTCGTCATGGCTGCAGGTCACCACCTCTGATGGAGGGAATGATAAGTCCAATGGATAAAAAGGCTCCACCACTTTTTAGTCCAGTGTAAATGCTTGTTTTCTTTAAATGATATATGGGAATATGGTGCTTCTCACCTTACTGGACTAGAAATTACTGTTGACAGTTTATGAAGATTTCCTAGTGATACAGATATTCTCTTCAAATATGAAAGCTCTGAGTCATACCTGTTCAGCCCAGAATGATGGGCAAAAGCACCACAGTATTGATCATAATGGGTCAAAACCTCCAGAACACTTTCTGATTAAGCTCTCAGAATTCACATACCTGATACAAGTATGGGTGGCAAAAAGGGGTAACTGAGAGCCCATTATTAATTTACTTCAGCAAGTAACACCAGGCAATACATATTTAATTGAAATAATATAGGCTCATTAAATTTCACTTAATAAGGATCCATGGAACTGGGCCTCTCTATACTTTTACGTACAATAGACAAAATGATAAGAGAAAAGAGTAACTAGAAGAAACTAGCTCATGATAGCTAGATTTGATCAGGCTCCTTCTATCCAGCCTGAAAATGAAGACTTCATCAGGAAGAAGTTAAAACCAAATGTCCATCTGAGTGTCTCCTCTCCCTCTAACTGAAGAGTCATGCCTAGGCCTTGCTGCAGACCAAAGCCTGTTTGTCAGGAGCAGGAAGAGACTTTGAAAATAAAAGGGGGAGAATCCACCCCCCCAAAAAAAATCAAAAAATAAGGATAAAAAAAAATTGTGGGGAGGGGAGGAAAAAACTATATCCTTTTTTTACTAAACATGTATATACAATTCTAAACTTCAAATAACAAATCTTTAAACCAAAAGATATATTAAAACCATCAACAGAGACACCTATCTATACAAACCTAGCCCACGAGAGGCTACATCTGTGGCAATGAGGATGGGAGCCTTTCCAGAACGGAATTCTGGGGAGAAAAGAAACCACAGAGCCAATTATATATACAATCAAGGCAAGGCAAGTGTCTCATAAGACTACTTGTGAAAAACAAGAACGAAGCTGAAATATGACAAAGGAACACTTTTCCATAAAACATTTAACTGCCAAACTTTCCCACGGGATACTTTTTGAATAATAAAGAAATTACTAAAAAGGTGGATGACTTTTAGTTGTCTAAAAGTATTTTTTTTAAAGCACTATGATCTTTAAAGCATCCTAGAAACCTGTCAGTAGTAGTATTCAATTAACTGAAGCAAGCCTAATCTAGTGTAACACTTGACCCTTATGGCAAATCCAAAGTAACACCTATTTTTGCAAATAAAGCTTTGCCTTAAACTGTCAACCTTACCGTAGGCCAACAGCAGTGGCAACAGAAAACTATTAAATCTGCAAAGCCATAACAGTTACTATCTGGTTCACCTACAGATTTTTAGGCAAAAAAATCTGAAAATGCTTAGTTTTAAACTTACCATTAAGTACCCAATCTCTTTCTGGTTGACTCTTATCTCCATGGATACACATAGCTGGCCAACTGTCAGAAGAAAGTGACAAACATCTTAGAAATTTTTTAAAGAGAAAAATGAAGGTTTTTAAAGGTTATTATACTGTTTTGATAAGAATAGAGAACATGAACAGATAATTGTATTCACTTAAAGACAGGCAAGCAATACATGTCTGTAACCCCAGCATTCCGGGAAGCTGAAGCCAGGGAATCCCAAGTTTCAGTCAAACCAGGATAACTTAGCAAGGGTCTGTCTCAAAAGTACAAAACAAAATAAGGGCTGGGAATACAGCTCCACATGAAACCCAGATTTAATTTGCAGTATGGAGAGAGGAAGGACCTGCATGTTAGGTGGCACTAGCAAGCCAGTATTAAAATTCTAGTGTACAATACTAATTAAGAAATCACATAACTATAAAACCTGAGGCTAATTAATTATTCTGGCACTATACTCACCCATCTCTGCGCATCCTGCGAGTGAGGTCATCACAGCGTCTCTTGGTCTCTACAAATATTATGGTCTTATTTTCCTTTTCAGCCATTATTTCCTCCATCAGTTGAATCAATCTGAGTAAGACCAATAATACAGTCATCATAGAAAAAATGCCCCATATATTAAGTAGACCACTTCCACACTAATTCCCAGAACTATACTTATAATTAGGATTCAAGACACTCCTTATTGGTGAGACAAAGAATGGATTACTAGAAAGTTTTTTTTCCGGCGTAATGTACAGGGTCTCACTAAACAGACTGGGCTCAAGATCCTCCTGTTTTCAGCCTCCCGAGCGCTGGGATTACAGGCACGTGCCACACCATCCAGTCTGTCACTATCTCAGGGCACCCTGGGGGTAGGGCCAGTGACCCCAGCAAGTAGCTGTGTTCTGCCTAAGGAGGTGCTTTAATCCTCTGAACTATCTGGCTAGCCCTGTTCCTAATTTTTGCAGGCCTCAAAAAATACTGGCTTTTCTAACTTTATTTCTGCAGGATTATTAGGAACAATTTATCAGTATTACTGAACAGAGTAGAATCTCATACTTGTGGTCTTTTTCACTTTCCATGCAGACATCCACAATCTGAAGGATGTTGTGGTTGGCACTCAACTCCAGATTGCCCACATTGATCTGAGTATAATCACGCAAGAAATCCTCTGCAAGCTGTCGTACTTCTTTTGGCCAGGTTGCACTCCACATCAAAGTCTGCCTGTCAGGCTATCAAGAAAGGGAAGGTCTTTTAGAGTAAGAAAATATATAACTATCAAAAGATAACAAGGGGTGGGGTGATGGCTCAGTGTGAATAAGTGCTTCCCTGGCAAGCGCAAGGGCCTGAGTTTCAATCCCTGGCTCCACCCCCCTCCCAAAGATAATGAAAGCATGAAGTATACACTATACACACCCTGATTTGGTCAACAATTTTACGGATCTGAGGTTCAAAGCCCATATCAAGCATTCTGTCAGCCTCATCCAGAACAAGGTAAGTACAGCGGCGAAGATTTGTCTTTCCCGACTCTAGGAAATCTATCAGGCGTCCAGGAGTAGCTATGCAGATCTCAACACCTGTAAAATATAAGTATCAAACTCATTAGCAATTCTTTGTCTACTATCTAAGCCTGACCATACAAACCAAAAAGACCAGCTCTGATGACCTTGCACAACAAATACTACAGAGTAATGGCTTCAAAAACATAATGTAGGGCTGTGAAAATAGCTCTGCAGTCTAAGTGCCTGCCAGGCAAACACAAAGACCCAAGTTTGATCCCTTGTACCACATGTAATGCTGACCTATGCCAAGCCACTCATCAAAAGCAGGTATGGGGGCCCGGAAGCTAGCTCAGTAGAATAAGCATTTCCCTGGCAAGCACAAAGGCCTAAGTTCAATCCCTGGTTCCACCAAAAAAAAAAAAAAAAAAAAAAAAAAAAAACAGGTGTGGTGGCACATGCCTGTAATCCCAGCCCTGGGAAGGAAGGCTGAGACAAGAGAATCCTTACAAGCCCTGTGTAGCAAGACTCTGTACCAAATAAATAATAAAAAATTACAAGCAAACAAAACTATGTATTTATATATACACACAAATAAAGGAAAACACAACTGCAACTATCCATCAGTCTTACAAAGTCTCCAGCTAAGGTGAAAGTCCTCTCAAAATTATCTGAGAATTTTTAGGCTTCTGTCACAGTGATTCCCCTCCACCACCACAAAAACGAAGTACCTCTTTCCAAGTCTCGAATCTGGGGGCCTTTAGGAGCACCTCCATAAATGCAAGTACTCTTCAATCTTGAACACTTGCCATAGTCGTCAGCCACCTGCTGTACTTGTTGAGCAAGCTCCCTGGTAGGAGCCAGAACTAGACACTAAAACAGAAAAAAAGCCACTTGAGACACCTACACCAAGTTAAATAAAACCCCTAGAAACAAGAAAGTATAAAGAAGTAATTAATTCTTCCCTGTATAATACTTTTCAAGGTATGTGATAGGGTGGGGTACTAGGATGCCAGGAGGCTTAAGTACAATTATACTGGACTGTGAGTAAAAAGTGATGACAACTGCTATTTAGTATGTTGATACTGTCATTCATTTGTTTATACATACCACATAAGTGGGTTTGTATTACCTCATGTAATGGTGCTGAACCTCTCACACATATGCCACAGTGGCCTGCTTATTATTACCACTGGAAGCTCTAACAGGTTCACTGTCACTGACTTAGCCTAAGAACTACACAACTCTCACAGAATGAGTAAATGTACTTAAAAATAGTCCTACAATGAAACCATGGGATAAATATCAGCATATATAAGAAAATGGCAGTTAGCTAAGCATGGCAGTGTGCTACTATAATCCTAGCACTCTGGGAAACTTAAGACACTTGTCAAAATGTATGGTAATATGTGCCTGTAACACCAATAACTTGTGGGTCTCAAAATAGCCGCGTGCATGTCTGAGGTAAGCCTGGGCTATAGTGAATTAAACTGCAAAGGCCCTGTCCCCACCCCAAAAAGTGGTCACAAATGAATACAATATGCACTAAAATCAGCACTTAAGCCTAAGAATGGTTCAAACCCAAGATCAGCCATTTGCTTGCTGTGAATGACTAGGCAAGTCATTTAATCCTAAAATGAGGTAATACCGTGTTATAGATATGAACAGAAGGACTTAAGATTAAAATTTGACAATGTACGTAAAACAGTGCCTAAAATACAATAATCATTCATCTGCAGTTATTCTTAAAACTACAAATGGAACAAAACACACTTACGATCGGGCCATCTCCCCTTTCCAAGTATGGCTGGTGGTTAATATGAACAATTGCAGGCAGTAGGTACTGGGGAAGAAAAAAGAACAAAATTTTACACTAAAACTAAGTAATTATCTTAATACTTTAACGTAAAACAGTAATAATGCCAAAACAGCAACATGAAAAGCAGAATCTACTACTCTCACCTCCTGTGCAATATTCAGTAGAACATGAGATATATCCATGTATTTGACGGCAAACATGTTACCTAACATACTGAATTACACTTCTGTGACAATCAGAATAGCAAAATAAGCTACAACAAGGCCAAATATCTCCACTTGCTAGTACTCACCGCCAATGTCTTCCCAGAGCCTGTCTGAGCAATGCCCACCATATCCCGGCCACTAAGAGCCAACGGAAATCCCTGGCATTGAATTGGAGTTGGTTCTGTAAAGTGCTGATCCATCAACACATCCATTACATATTCTGTAAGAAAATAAACATTACTACTGCTGCCTTAAAAAGCAAAAGAAAGAAATCTAGAGCCAGGGAAACAGCTCAGCAGCTAGTACCTGTCTGGCAAGCACAAGATCCTGAGTTCAATCCTTGATACCAAAAAAGGAAAAAAAATAGAGGAATCTATATCCAACTCATCACCTTTCAAAACCACTATCCTACTTGTGCACCTAAGGGCACAAGTTTACAACAGTCATTGCTTGCCAATTCTTATATTTAGCTAGAAAGTTTCATACTGTTTTGTAGAAAGGAGCAGCGAACTGGAGAATGGACAAATGAACCAGAAAAACAAAAAAAACCAGAGTAGTCCATCTAGAGAAGAGATAAGGATAAAAAATTTGTATGCACCAACATATTTAGCACTACCCGTAAGCACTTAAAATTTTTTGAAACCTGTTAAAAGGCTGTTTCTAGATGTCCTCATGTGGTCATAGGTGGGGCATAGAGATGGCTGGACCTAGAGTGTGTGAAGCTAAACTGGTTTATGGTGCAACACTAGGCTCAAGGACACTAGGATTAAGGATGTGCTGTTAAACACCCTGGCTAAGGAAAAGTTGTGGTGGCTTTTGCTGCCTTCTGCCTGCAACAAGCTTTTCCCTCTGCAATGTCCCATCTTCCCTTGGAAGCCAGCCAACTACAGACTAAAACTGCTACTGTAAGGGGCCAGGGACATAGCTTAGTGGCTTCAGCACCTGCCTGGCAAGCACAAGGTCCAGAGTTTAATCACAAACATACAAAAAAAAAAAAAAAAAAAAAAAAAAAAAAAAAAAAAAAAAAAAAAAAAAAAAAAAAAAAAAAAAAAAAAAAAAAAGGTCTGAAACGTCTACTGTAAGCCAAATACTTCTGTTAACTTTGGGCATTGCTGGGCAATTTTTTATTTCAGCAATAAATAAAGACAAAACCATTACTTAAGTTACTACCTCTATAAAAATTTCCTACCTGCCTTTTCAACAAGACTGGGTCAAGGTCTTAGTAGTATGGAGTCCAGAATGGACTTGACAGATCTTCATGCCTCAACCTCCCAAGTGCTGGGATTACAGATGTGTGTCACCATGCCCAGTCTTAAACGCCCTCTCAGTGTGCCCCAGGGGATGGGGCCCAGCATGGCAGGCTAGGGAACTGAACCCCAGCCTCGGCATTCTGCCTAAACAGTACTCAGCAAAATTTAACCATCAAGATTCTAGGTTTTCTTGAGTCAAGGCTTCGCTATGGAGCTTAGGGTTAGTCTTGAACTCATGTCCATTCACCTGCCTTACCCTCCCCAGCACTGGTATTTATAGGCACTGACCACCATGCCCAGGAAGATTCTAGGTAGAATACTTACGTGGGAAGTTAGCATGATGAAAAGCAAACACAGGCTTAGGACAAACATCTCCCCCTCGCACTGTAATCTCTTTCTTTCGGCGTAACTCATCAACCTCATACTTGTAGATAAAAATAAAGACAAATTAGTAAAAGCTATTATTCATATACAAAACTTTCTATTAGCCAAACAACTAATTATTACCCAACCCACAGTAACAATGGCAAATATATACTATGCTTTCAACTTCAAGGATTTTTCTGAGTTAGTAGTGCAAGGAAACATACACAGGAGGAGCAAGCAAGTTCTCAAGGTTAGAACTAGGAAATGAGAGAGGATGGGCAAATTGGGGCCATGTGCACTTTTAAATTATTTTTCTAAATAAGCAACCACTTCATAGGTAGAGTCCAAAATAATCATGAAGTCAAAAAACAATTTACTATTAAATGGCACAGTGCCTGCCGGGCAAGCACAAGGTCCCAAGTTTGATTCCTGGGACAAAAAAAAATCCAAAATACCAATCAATACATAATGTATATGTAAACCCTTATGAACATGATGTAGTCTTTTTTTTTTTTTTTTTTTTTTTTGTCTTTTTGAGACAGGGTCTCACTATGCAGTTCAGGCTGGCCTTAAGCTCACTTTGTAGCTCAGGCTGGTCTCGAACTCACAACAATCCTCCTGCCTCAGCCTCCCGAGTGCTGGGATTACAGGCATATGCCACCATGCCTGGCTTTTTTTTTTTTTTTTTGGTGGAACTGGGGATTGAACTCAGGCCCTTGTGCTTGCCAGGGAAGTGCTTATTCCACTGAGCCATCTCCTTAATACCTTCATTCATCTATATAAAAAAAACACACACACACTTACTGGAGTCAGCCTTGCCACTTCTGGATGTTCCACATAAAAATTTTTCTCAAACTTGGGAAGCTCACTCAAATCCCACTTCTTTTTACGTAAACGCTCCCCAGGATTACCAAATTTCTTCGGAGGAAGGCCACCACCGCCTCTTGCTCCAAATCTAGAAACAGCAAGAATTTTTTAGTTAGTATTTTTATTTTAATTTTTTCAGACTGGGGATTGAACTCAGGACCTTGTGCTTGCCAGACAAGCACTTATTCTACTGAACTATCTCCCCAGCCCCTAATTAGTACTTTAAAACAATGTTATCTCTGAAAGTGCACATAAAGACTGGACTCCTTCCATACTACCAGCTCCCTACCTCTATTTTATGGTAAGTGCTTAAAACAGTATTTGACACAACACTCAACTGTTACCTATTCATTCAACTACATTTTTTAATGTGATGTTAATGATACAAACAGAATAAAATGTAACCGTCTTGTGTAAGAAGAGGGAATTAAAGTTTAAAGAACACTGCTGTGGATGGGAGGAAAATTAAGTTCCCCAAATTTTGAACAGCTTTTTGATCACTTCCTCATTCAGACCATAAAGAACACTTTTGTTCCACGAATGTACAAAGAGAATACTACTGTGACATATAAAGCACTGGTAATGTATGCTAACACAGAAGCCTGAGCAGACTTAACTTAGAAATCATCAATAAACTCTACTTAAGACTTTTAAAACTCAAGCCCGGATTTTTTTATTTTACTTGCAAGCTAAACATAAACATGGCCATTGGCCAATCCTGAAACATAACATATTACAAGTAATTTTTCTGGAATAATTATAACACAAAAATGGCCTTCATTTCTGTTATTACTCTATGTAAAGGGTAAAGTTTTAACATACAGCTATTTTTTTAATCTTATTTCCTCCACTCCCTATAAAACATTAATATTGAATTTAATTTGCTTTTCCCACTCTTTTAACCCTTAACATCTTATAGGAAGTATCTACTTTTCCAGGGCTGGGTCTTTGCACAGAGCTCCTTCTCCAGCCCTTTTACTCTTGAATCTTAAGTTGCCAACCAACTTGTGGTCCCCTTGCTTCAATCCAAAGTGTTAATTACAGGCAATGTGTCACAGTGCCCAGCAACAGCAGCTATCTTTTGTTTTGGTTTTTTTTTTTGTATTTAGAACAGGGGCTACAGGGTCTCACTCCATAGATCAGACTTGTAGGGGTCCTCCTGTTTACAGCCTCCCAAGAGCTAGGATTACAGGTGTCACCATTGCCATTCCCAGCGCCTGCCCAGGGAACTCCCCACCCCTGCATCTGCCTAAGCAGGCACATTTAATCTGATGAGCCATGTGGCTGGCCCTAACAGTAGCTATCTTAAAGAGCTTCCAGTTACTCAAATTTTTAGAACTCTTCGAGCTTAAAAGACCAGTTATTTCTCTAAATTACAGATATATGACAGAAAATTTTGCTGGTATTGTGGGTCTTTATATGCAATAAACAAAGAGCAAACAGACACCACCTATACTTTTACTGCATCAGTAAGAAAAATAAAAAAGCAGGTGATGCACACAGCAACAAAATACCTATCAGTATCTGTTCTCAGACTTCCACTAAACACTATATAGACCAAAGGCCATCTGGACTGGTCATTTCCACTTGTAAATTGGTTAAAAGGATCTACCTATAGGTCCTCATCAAGAAAGGGTGCTTATGTTGTCCTACAGACTCAAGTAAAAATACACAGTTCCTAGAAAACACTGCCTAACTTTTTACTCTTGCAGTTATCCACACCACCACTAATAACACACATGAGGGCCAGGGAGATGGCTCAGTGGAATAAGTGCTTCCCTGGCAAGCACAAGGGCCTGAGTTCACTCCCTGGTTTTGCAAAAAACAAACAAAACACATGACCTACTTCCTGTTACTTTGTTCATTAATGTGATCCAATAGCAGATAAATTTGGCTACACAATAAATAACCACACCAATTGTTTACAACTAATTCAATTCAGCTTTGTAACTTTTAATAGCAGAATGGCAGCAATTCAAAGCACAAAGGAAAACTCAAGTGAGGGTAAATAGGGCACAGACTTATCAAAAGTGTCATTTTGTGGTGGGCTTAAAAAACAGCTTTCCATTTTTACTTGTCATCTAATGCTCAATGAATCGATACTAGACATAGATTGAATTCACCATTTCTTTTCAAGTTATTATTAAATTATGTTTATGATGAAATATGACTCACAAGTAAAAACACAATACCACTATCAACACTTTGGGAGCCTCCTCATGCCTCTTCCAAGTTTTCAACCCCCACCATTAACTACCTTGACTGTAGTTAATAACCCTTAGGTTTTTATAGTTCTGTCGTTATTTACCTGTCCCCTAAATATGTCAAACTACTTTAAAAACTCAACATATTGGCTGGGAAGACAGCTTGGTGGTTAAGTGCCTGCCTGGCAAGGCAAGGCCCCAGAGCCCGGCACTGCATACTGGCCCCAGAACCCCAAGCACGCTGTGCCGACCACCAAAACTGGGGGTGATGATGTGTATCTGTTATCCTAGCACTGGCGAGGGATCACTATGAATCCGAACTGCGCGGTGAGACCCTGTACCAACAAATAAAAATTAAAAAACCAAAACCTCAACATGTTTGAGAATGTGAGATCCAAGTTTTTCCTTTTTCACTGTTATATTGTATTCAAACACAAACAAACACAACTTATTGGGACGAGTTTCGAATGTGCTATTCCCAACAACGTTAGGATAAATGGTTTCATACATGGTTCCTGGATCACACGTGCAGTTTTACCCAGTCTTTAGGATAAGATGGGATGTAAAACTGAGAATTACGGGGTCACTGTCAAGTTTACTAAGTATTATCTAGGAAACAGCATTTAAATTCCCTTCTAATCTTTGCTCAACTGTGAAATGTTAAAGGAACATTTCACATTTAGCTTTCCTCTTCACATCTAACAAAAGATCAGATTTCCCTTCTTAACAGGGAAGTGGAAATAGTTACTTTGAATCTTAAAGATAATAGAAGTGCTTGTGACTAGTCCAATACTGGTGGTCAAAGCCAACCTAAGGGGGCCGGGAAGATGGTTCAGTGGAACAAGCACTTACATGGAAGCGCAAGAGCATGAGTTCAATCCCTGGTTCCGAAAAATAAATAAATAAAAGCCAACCTGGAATACGCAGTGAGACACTATATCAAAAAATGTCTGGCATGGTGGCCTCAGGCCTGTAATAGTAGCATTGGGGAGGCTGAGGCAAGATTGTTGCGAATTACGAGATCAGCCTGGGTTAACAAAGCGAGCTCAAGGCCACCCTGGGCTGCATAGGGTCTCAACAAAATTAAAAAACAAAAACCTGGCATAACTCTCATCTGTTAAGCAAGAAGTCATTTAGCTGACATGAAAAGACCCTAAAATCTCAGTATCTCAGTATTAATCCTGTTAACTTTCCATCCCTGATGGTGCAACCGTAGTGTTACATCAAAACTCTCCGAACTAGGCCGAGTCAACGCTGGAACATAGAAAAGTCAAAAAATGGTTAAAATTATCTCTCCAAATTCTTCTCTCCCCTAACACTATAGATAGCAACCGACTCCACTACTTTACATTTCTACGTGCTTTCTTTGAATTACACAAATAACTGAAGAGGATTAAAATTCTGTTTTAAAATCAGAACTACAGTAGTGATGGAACAACTGCCTAGCAGGAGCTGAGGGCCGAGTTCGGTCCACAGCACCGGAAACAAAAAAAAGAAGCTGCTCTTCAGACTGATCGTCGACAGTGAGCTAGGGACGTCACGTAAAGGGAGCCATTTCGAGCTGGATTTTCCGAGGCGGCACAAGAGCGTCTAGAACGTTTTTTCCAAACGGTCACTGCGACGGGCAAGGATCAAGTGACCAGGCCGAGCGTCCAGGCCCGGAGCGGGGCCCCTCCCGCCCGAGGCCGCCATTGTGCCGCGGAGCCCGCTCGGCCTCGGGAAACAGCCCCCTTCCCCTCCCCGCGCACACGCGAGGCCTCGCATCCAGCCCCCTCCCCCCTTACCCGCCACGGTCCCGGTCCCGGTCCCGGTCCCCAAAGCCGCCTCCGCGCATGGTCCCAAATGGGTAGAGATCTGGGAGCGGAGCACGGATGGCCGGGCTCGGGAGGGCCTGCGGCTCCGGCCTGGTGACGACCGATGGCGGCGGCGCCTCCGCTGTTGGGGCGGCGGCAGGCGCGGCGCTTTCTCGCTCCGACGCGCTGTCTCCCGTCGCAGACGCCACCGTCGCCGCCTCTCTCGTCGGAGACGGGAGCAAAACACAGAGAATCGGGTTATAAAAACGGTGGGCAGGTTTGGCTACGCTCAAACCCGGCACTGCCGCGGCTTAGGCGTCTCCTTCCTCCTCAGCGACTGCACAAAATGGCGGCCGCCGCTGAGCCTGCTCCAAATTCACGCTACGTACGGCGAAGCTACGTAAACAGGGTCTCAGAATTGCCCGGGGGCTCCGCGGAGCGTTACGGATATTCTCGGAAGCGTTTTACGTCAGTTGCGAAAGCCGGTATGCTTTGCGATTCACAAGAGAAAAACAAAATACGGAGCGGACGTAAAGTTCTCGCGCCATCTGAACTAGAACGTTGGGTGGGGCGGGGGAAGAGACTCCGTCGAGACGTAGCATTCTTTGCGTCGTTAGCCGTCCCATTATTGCGGAGAAGCGTAGTATGCGTAGTGCGTTCTTTTTGGAGAATAGAGGATTTTTGCCGGGTTCTGCTGCGGGATGGAATTTGGGGCCTTGTGAGTCCGAGTCATTTTGCAGAAACAGTAACCTTCATGTTGCAGTTTCAGAGTTTGCAAGGTGCCACAAGCCAGGAGGGTATTGAGGCCCTCGGGTGGCCCTCCTGGGTGATCTCGGCGGTCCTTTCGCCTCGCCGTCCGGGGCTGCCCAGGCTGGCCGTGCGCCCGGCGCCATTTCCTTGTTGCTCCTCGCTGCGCCGCCGCCGGCTGCCATGATGGGTGACCGTGTCTTTTTATTCTTTTAGGGAGCTGTCCAGTTGGCGACATCGCAGCTAGGATAAAGCCCATTGTTAGCACTGACGTGGATTTGAGCCAATTCAGGAGCCAAGCCGTCTGGAGCCCCTCTGAGGGGCCGGGCCACAGTCCCTTTGCCGCCATTAAGCGGCGCCCCTCATAGTCCGGGCGCCCTTTGCCGCGGCGTCTCCAGAAGCCTGGGCCAAGGCCTAGACGCGTGCATTGGGCCCCGCTGGGTCGCGTTCTCCACGGTTGTGGTGCAGAAGGCCCTGTGTCCTCTGCGCTGGAGTCCTGAGCAGAGCGGACTCACAGGGGGCGAGCAGGGCCTCACCTGCGCCTTGGGGGTTGCCGTTTTTTCCCAGTTTAGTTGGGTAGAAAGTAAGCGCCACAGGGTGAGGGTGAGCATGTCTGCAGCTGTTGAACTTTCCAAATTATCAGAAACGTGACAAAAGGAAAAGTTTTGCAATAGGCCAATAGAGGTTGTCACTGCACCCAACCCCAGGAGCCTCCCAAAGCAGAGAAGGACACCTAGACCCGCAGATTACGTTCTCAGGTTCCCTGACACCCATCTTGGAAAAAGAATTTAACGCAAAAGAATAGGCCGAATTGTGACAGTTTGCAGTCAGAGCACAGGCTCTCGAGATGAGAGAGGGCTACTTCCTGGATGTGGGAACCTGTAATGCTTCTTGTGATGGGCTGGAAACCCTGGAAGGTGGCCCACGTTCCAGAAAGGTCTTTTCTCATTGTTCATCAGAGAATCGGGATCCCTATTTTCTGTTAACCTAGCCATTTATGGACGTACAGTATTCTTGTGGAATTTGGGGTGTGATGGGTGTGGAAGGAAAGGAGCATAAATAAACGAAGGGAATGCCTATAAATAGTTTTGTGTAACTATCCCCGAA
>PVKA01032906.1:0-24892 GCA_004027165.1 Ctenomys sociabilis | reverse complement strand
TATAAAGTACATGTGTTGGTATATAAGTTTTGATCTACCTAGGTCTTAACCATCCAGCAGAAAAGCATAAATGTATAAAAATGAAGTATACATCGTGAGCCCATAATATTAAGCTGAGCTGTAAATGGATATGGTCGACAATTTCTTTGAATAACTCCCTATGGTTGCAGAATGCTGGACTGTGTTGGATTGTGGTGTCAAGAACTGCATTTCTTGCCCTTTCTAGCTTCTGGTGGATTCTGGCAGTCCTAAGTTTGTAGCTGATTTAATTGCAGTCTTTGTCTCCGTGGTACCTATTTCTGTGTGTGTGTGTGTGTGTGTGTGTGTGTGTGTGTGTGTGTGTGTGTGTGTCTATATGAAATGACTCACTGCCCTCCATCTTATATAAGCATACGTGCCATGGCTCCCAGGTTAATCTATGAAAGTCTGTTTTCTAAAGTGACCTTGACTTGACCACATCTTCAGGCTCTTTTTGCCAAATATGGTAATATTCACAAATTCCAGAGATGAGGAGGTAGATTCTTTTGAGAGAACATTTTTCAGCCTACCATCGTATTAAACAGCAGTCAAGATTGCTCAATATTTATTTCCTTAGTTCTGTGTGCTGTCTCTCTTTCTACATTATAAACTTTGTGTAGAACAAGGCTTTTGTCCTTTTCATCTTAAAACAGGAAAAAAAAAATACTTTCAAGTTCTTAATACTAGAATTTTGGGATGAGGAAGTAAACCAGATGTCTTTTTGGTTTCAAATAGAATTTGGTACATACAAATAATATTTTTGCCGTGTGTGAAAGTTAGCTTTCAATTTGCCTGATTTCCCAGGAGCTATGAAAGTAAAATAGTTTATAAGCCTTTTTTAATTTGTAAAGCTTGTTCTGTGATTGCATATGCTGCTATTCACATCTTACACTCCAATAAACTATATTAGTCTACTGGTTTCTAAAGTAGTACTGGGATTAAACACTTGGTATTACATGAATACCATGTAATAGATGTTTAATTGGCACATACCCAGAAGGAAACAACACATTTCAAACACAAATTAAACATTTGGGTGAATAGTTAGTGTATTAAGCATCTGAGATGAAAGATCAAGTCACCAAGTTTTTCTCACACTCGTTTTGCATGTGAGAATGAGATAGCTTGGGAGAATCTCTGTGAAGACATAGCTCCTCATTCCTTATGCACAGGTTCTTATTTTAAAGACTTTCATATCTGTCTCCTTAAGGGGAAATTAGGTAATGATTTAAGGGTATAGATGCTCTTTGTTTAGATTACCTTGGTCTGGGTGAGCTAGCAAGCTAGAGTGAAAGTTCCACCTTACCCTCCCTTTTCCCCTCCCAACTGATTCAAACTTTTATCAGATCTTCCAATAATATTTCATTAAGTCTTCTGCCTTTGTATTAATCAACTTTCTGCTGTTGTGACAAATATCTGAGATACAACATTTAAAGAAGGAAAGATTTACTTTGGATCACACTTTTAAATATTTTAATCCATGGTCGCCCTAGTCATTTTTTGGGCCTGTGTCTTAGCAGATGGTGGAGGATGGCCCACCCTAAGAGTGATACCAAAAATCTCAAGCCTGTGTTCATCCCTTAGGGAAGTATGTGAAACCAACCATTGTGAAATTATGGTCTGTCTTGGTTATTTTTCTCTCATTGCTGGGACAATGTTCCTTAGCTATTCCTGGCTAAGGAAGGAAAGGTTTATTTAGCTTACATTTACCGGTTGTTTCAGTCCATACTTGCCTGGATCCAAGGCAGAGTGGCACATGACAGAGGTCAGTCATTCATTGTGGTAGAAAATAGCAAAGAGCAAAGGAAGAGCAGCAGCTGAGGCAGCTATCAAGCCCCTCTTCCTCTTTCATAATATTGTGTGCAGGGTGTGTACCCCAGCGCGGGTGCAACACTGACACCCATAATCCCCACATTGGATCATGAATTAACCACAAACTCTAGATGCCCGTCCCAAACACCTAGACACAAACTATAACATAGGCCCCAACAATACATGATATAGCTTTTGAGCCTATAGTCTGAGACTATATATATATATCCAAGGGCAAAACCTTTCTACATCTTTATAAAACTTGTGAGTGACAAACTCTATGCTGATGACAAGTTTGTAGAAAAAACTATTGGATCACAGAAAACTCATATAGGTTTTGCTAATGAAAACTACATCCAAAATCTAATCTGTTCTTTTTGTTCTAAATTTGTTTTGAGGAAATTCTGTGTTCTAGGCATGGTGTTGAATTTGATCTAAATAATATAGTTTTTCTCCCTATATTCAGACTTAATAAGAGACAAAATGAAAACAAGTAATCTTTAAAAGAGTGGAATTATTGTTTGTGTTGGAAAATGACATTGCCCATTTTCTCTTTGCAGTAAAGCCCCCAGTGAGCTCTAGTACAGCAGGAAGACTATAGGCTATATGGTTGGACAGGCTTTAAATATAGCCTTTGTAATCTCCATCTTTACTTTATCATGCCCTTTGAGTATGGGCAAAGCTTAAGTCTTGAGTTTAACTTTTGAAATATGGCAAAGACAATGGGAGCTGTCTGATCATATTTATGTGATTATAGAAAAATGTATTAGCCCTCTTGGGGGATTCTCTCTGTTCCTGGCTTTGAATAAGCCAGGTGTCCTGTTGCCACAAGGAATTGAAGTTTTCCTATATTTAGGAGCTTTTTCACAGTCAAATATTCAGAAAAGAAGCCAGTCCAGGCCAGCACCTTGACTGCAGATTTTTGAGTTCTGCATGGCTTATTTCTAGATGTTCTTTCCAAAGTTTCATGAGCACATAAATGGGACTTATAGGAGATGTTCAGATCATGAGTGCGGGGTATTGGCTAAAGCTACTGATGAGTTTATCATCTGGGTATGATGTTGGGCTGGGAAACTGGGTAGGAGACAGTGAGATAGTTGATGGAGATGTGGCCTGGAAGTGTATATTCTTCTTACTTCCTTGATGTCCGCAGCTCCCAAGGCCCTCCTCTATCATGCTCCTCTGCCATGCCTCCCTGCTTTGGAATTAGCTGGCTAGAGACTAAAATTTCTATAGACTGTGAGCTATGATAAACCTTTCCTCCTTTAAATTATAGGTATTGAGTATTTTGGCCCAGCAACAAGAAAATAAGGACAAAATCCTAAGCAAAGGACTCAGTTATTTGTGACCCTTAAAAATGTTGAGATTACAAAATAAATATGTATTTTTGTTAAACTGTGAAGCTTGCATTCATTCATAACACAGCAGTAAAGAACAAGTCATCTCCACATCCACACACCACACCACAAAAATAGTATAATTTGGTCTTAGTGTCTTCACTGGGCAGGGCAGCAGAAGTGAGAAGCAGGTTACAAGGCCAGGGCGTGAAGTGCCTGGGACTTCACCCAGGCTAAAGGTTTTTGCCTGATGGGAGAGGTACCAGAGACCCTTTGAAGAGTTTTTATGCAAGACTGGCATATTTTAGATCTGTGGGCTCTAATTTCACTCTGGATAAAAGTGAGGGAGAAGGCTGGAGTCTGCTTCCCTGCTCCATGCTGTCCGTTTCTCCAGAAGCCACCTTGGTGCCATTGGACTCTTCCTCCTCCCCCATTGTTTGTTGAGCAATGAACTTTATTTCTGAAACTTCCTTCTGATTTTCACTGCCACTTTCAAAGCTCCTAAAGATAAGTGGAATGAATACATTATTGGCTGTTAGAAAGTAAACTTCAGAGATAGTCCAAACAAAAAACCCTGCAGAGTTGAGACATTCTAGAGAAGTCCTTAGGGGCGCTGGCATTTGATAGGCAAATGAAGCTTCTAGGGATGAATAATATGCCTCAGGCGCCAGGCAGCTGGCTTCAGCTCCAGTAACTACTTTATTTAACTTATCTACTCCTATTATTGCCACTGATTTAGCTTTGTTCTGACTGACTGTCAGTAGATATGTGGGAGAACTATGTTCTTGTCACACAATCATGCCTCTTGGGCACTTACTCATCGTAGGTCTCTTGATTCCACTCTTTCTTACTGCTACTGGATTTTATGAAAAGATCTTACCACAAGTATAAACAAAGTTCCTGCCATGCATGTTGATGTGCATTTGCAATTTTAGCTACTTGGGAGAATGAGGTTGGAGGACCACAGACTTGAGGCCAGTTTAGGCAATTTAGCAAATTCCTATTTCAAAAACAACAGAAACAGTTATTCTCAGATTCATCATCATCTACCTTTTTCATGCCATTTTGCTGTTGTTTTGGTGTTTATTACCTCACAGCTTCCGTTCTTCCACACCCTCAAGTATTCTTCCTTGGCCTGCTCATGATTGTATCTGCTTACCCAGCATGTGATAAGTTGATCTGTCTTAGACAGATAACAGTTAAGACACTGTCTCTCCCCCTAGATTACTAGCAAAGTGTAAAGCAGATATGCCAGCAAATGCAGAGTTAAACAACAGTGTGTGTCTAGGCACCTTACCCTCTGAATGTTCACACAGAGCTGTGAACAACCCTTTCAGACCTGGGGTGTTAGGGCTGGCCAGATAGCTCAGTGGAGTAAAGCATCTGTTTAAGCAGATGTAGGGGCTAAGGGGTAGATCCCCTGCGGTGCTGTGCTGGTCGCACCCTGGGGGTGAGCTGAGACATCAACTGAGACTGGGCATGGTGGTGAGCACCTGTAATCCCAGCACTTGGGGGCTGAAAAACAGGAAGATCACTATGAGTCTGAGTGTTGTAGTGAGACCCTGTAGACTCTATATGAATACATTAAAAAAAAAAGAAAAGAAAAAAAACCTAGAGTCTATCCTGACCTCACAGCTGGCTTCCTCACCACTGCTCTGCTTTTTCAATTTTCTATCTCATTCACTTGCTGGCATATGAAGCCAAGAGCCAACCTAGGTTCCTCCTTTCATCCCTTACCTGATTGTCACTAAACCTTGTCTATTCTGTGTCCTCTATTATATTCCTGTCATCTCTCATCTGGCTTATTGCAGTAGCCTTTAAAATTTTTCTACATCCCTCTTGTATCTTTTTCCAGTATGTTCTTTACACAGAAGCCACAATCATCTTGTTAAAGTACAAACCAAGCTAAGACCCTCCTCAGCTTAACACTGCCCAGAATGGAGTCCCAGTCTGGCTTCTGGGTCTCCTCTGGGCTGGAAAGACTGGGAAGGTCCATCTTGGCCCCTAAGGCTTGTTTATAGAAAGGCTTAGGACATCTGCCCCACCCTTGTCTCACCAAGCTTTCTTGCATGTTGAGTGAATTCTTTCAACCATAGCTTAATAGAAGCATCTTTTCCCTGGAAGAGAGGGAATCCTGTAGGGCCCTCTGATGATGTCTTCTTGCATGCCCTCAGCCAGTGATGTGAACATTTTAGAGGCTGAGTGTCCAAATTGTAACTCTAAACCCACTTATTTATCTCAAGTACAGGGTCCTGAGTTCAATCTCCAGGACTGCAAAAAACTCAAAACCAAACCAAACAAAAACCAAAACAAAACAGAAAAACACACAAGTGCCAACACTGCAATTAAACCAGAATACTGAGGTTTTAGTTTAGAAAAAACAACTCATACATTAAGATCTTTGTCTGTAAAGAAAACTATAAAAACAGAGCTTTTAATGATACAAATGGTTTATTGAAAAACAAAAGTTTTCATTTGTTGTGCTTTTGTGTGCTGTTATCTGTTATCTGCTGCTCTGCAGAGAAGACTCTAGGTTTGCCATCACTGCCCTAAGCTGTAGCCTGCTCAGAGGCTTCCTAGAGGCAGGAGACTGGTGACCCTCAGACCCCTGTGGCTCTTCTCTAAGTCATGAGCTAGGAAGTCATTCCTAGCAAGTGGGAAGGTAGCCCTGCTGGAGAACCAAACCTGCCATACTGTCTATGGAGGTTTTTAAGTAATCCACAGAAATCGTGCTTCTAGGAAATCTAGATCAGCTGCCAAGGAGGGTTTGTGTGTGCAAAACTAAAAATACTTCTTAGCAATTGACTTAGAGTTCTGAATCTTTAGATACATTCTAAGTCTGAAATCCTTACCCAGCTACAGCAATTTCCAGAATGTATGTTTCTGAGGAGGTAATGTTCATCTTTCACCCAAGGAAAACAGCTGCCCAGTGCCTCCAACAGAGTGATCAGATCCTAGAAGCCAACACAAATACGCTGCCTGGGAAGCTTTGACATTGACTCTGCTGTGCTCAGTTTCCTCTCTGTGCCCATTGCTGGCTATTGGGGGCACAAAGACAGGTTTCTAGTGTGCATTTCTGTGTTAATCCATGCCTGCTACTGTGACACTAGGGCAGCTTTGCACACTCGACTTAACTGTATGGAAGGTGCAGGTTGGTTAGGAGCAACTTCTGCTGGATCACCACCTTTGGCTTATCTTTGCCCACCAGTGGTGATCATTTAACGACCTTCCATCTGGTTCTTCCTTCTCTCCAGCCTTACTTTATTCCACTTTAAACATAGCAACCTAGACATAGTTGATAACTGCCTCTAATAAAGGAAATAAATATTGTAAAAATGATTACAGACAGGGTTAATGGAAACTAGAGGCATAGGTAATAATAACACATGAGATGCTTAAGTTCTAGGTGTAGAAAGACTAGGTCTCTCCAGTTTTACCTGTGTGCTCCTTCAAGTTTGATGTCTCATCTATGAGATGAAGATATAATTATACTAGTCGGGGTTGTACTTAATTGCTTTAGGCCTAGGATATTCCCACAAAGTCTCATGTATTTGGAGCTTGTGCTTTCGAGTGGTGATTATATCACAGGGCCTCTTCGCTGGATATTTGCTCTAATGAGTTCAGCAGCTTAGCAAGCTGGTAGGAGGTAGGGCCTGGTTAGAGCAGGATCACTAGGAGTGCAATGTGGAATTGTGCTTCTCTGCCTCGACTTCTCCCTTCTCTCTCTGGTTCCTTGCTGCCATAGCATGAGCAGCTTTCCTCTGTGCCAGGTCTGTTCCCCTGTGGATTTTTCTGATTTGAAACTGCCATTCAGTTCAGTATGAGAACTGAAACCTCTGACTATAAGCTAAAACAAATCTTTCCTCATTTAAGTTGTAAATGTCAGGTATCTTTGTCCCAGCAATGGAAAAGCACTGAAACAGCATGGTTTTGTACAAACAATAGAGACCAGCTTAGAATTGAGGTTAAAATTAAGGTTGGGAAGGGGGACTTAATGGGAGGGAGATGGAAGTAGCTATTTCACAGATTTGATGTAAGGATGAAATTAGGTAACATAAAAATCACCTCGCATGATATGAGGCATATAGAAAGTATTAGAAATATTACCAGTTTTTCTTGATTGTTTTGAATTTGACTTATCTTTCTTATACAACCTTTGGTTTATTATAAAGCAATGGTGCCCTCAGTGATGTACATTTTTGGGGGGGTTATTTGAGAACTAGGCTCTGGAAGATAAGGTCATCTGTCTGTCTATGGTCTAGTCACCCATTGCCAAAGCAGGAGGTCTTGCAACATAAATTGGCCTCTAGCTTCCTAAGTCAGCAGGAGCCACCATGTACAGTTCTCTGAAGGGGATACACAAATCTAAACCTAATTTCCCTAAATACTTACTTGCTTTCTAGGGCCATTTACACTGTGATGTGAAAAATCAGTCCCATTTGTAATATTACATAAGAGACATCCAGTGCGCTCTAGCTCAGTAGTCAATGGTAATTCATCTCTTTTATCACTTTTAGTAACTGAGTCTTGCCTGCGTCAGCTCAGCCCTGACTAAGCATGGACTGTGTTTGAGCCACTAGGTGTACAAATATAGCATCTACATCCACTGTACTTCCTGTTTCACAAAGAGACATGTGATCAACTAAAACTTTTAATGCTATGTTGAGAATCGTATAGAAGGAGCCTAGAGACTAAGTACTAAAAACATGCAGAAGAGAATGGTATTGATTCTTCCAGGGACAGCAGTGCAGGGGAAGTAACTGGAAGAGGTATATGGAAAAAGGTGGCCTACTCTTTGTTGTTTGGAAGTTTGTGGAGTAGGAGGGATCATGTGGCCAGATGAAACTTCCTGATGGCAGTGTGGAGAATATATGGAGGGAGATTACAAGGGTCAGAGGACAATGAGGGGGCTGTGACTGTCACTGCAAGAGATGGTAAGGGCATGACCTGAGGAGTGGAGGATGGGATGGATCTGAAGCAAGCAGGGACTGAGTAGGCATCATGGTGAAGGATGGGATAGAGATGTTACCACTGTGACAATTCTTATGTGCATGTGTGGGTGCATAGTGGGCTAATCCCACTAGGCAAGACCCAATTACTATATGTGATCAAACAGGTCCATTGCCTTTTGTGTGATGAAGGACTAGAAGACGGATAAGCTTATTTTGGAGTGAGGCTAACAAGTTCCACTTTGACATATTTAGTGAGGAGCCAAACTTCTCTCAGAGGAGAAGGCTGTGAACATATGGGTATCTGGAAATTGGAAAAAATGTTTGAGGCAGGGAAGGTCGAGACTTAGGATTAGCTCCATGGTTACAAAGAAATGCTGTCACTCAGACTTGAACCTCCATCTCTCTTCATGTCTGGGGCCATGACTTATTCTTGTTGGTTACCCACTCACAGCCTGGAATTCTACCCTAAGTTTATTTGCCATGGTGGCCCCTATTTTCTTATGCTATTCCCTAACTCCACAATAGATCCTTGCTGCTTTTTGGGGGCTCTGAGAGTTCCCTGGTACTCTACCCACCTTTAGAAAGGTCAAGCAGCAATTGTTGGGCATTACTGCTGCTAATGGTCATTCTGGCTGGTGTTGAATTGGCTGAAGACACTGTTGGATGTAGTGACCTGCTTGTGTTCTGAATTCCTTCTCCACTTTTATAGGAGACTTTCCCTAACATCTACAAGCCAGTTGCCTTGCCTTACAGTAACGGAAAATTTTTTTACTTTAAACAAACACATAAAAATGTTCAGAGCTCCTAGTAGTCAGGCAACTTAAAAGTTTGCTGCTCTAAAAAGACAAGACCATCTTTAGGTTGGAGATTTCTTTCAGCCTGCAGAAGGCAAACAAAGGTGGAAAGTCTCAATAAATCAAACATGAAAGTGTTGCCCCCAAGTGGCACAAAGAAGACTAGATTTCAACTATCACTTTCTACTGATGGGCTCTTGAAGAGCTTTACTAAGAGAGTATCTTGAAAAATGGCCTCTGTGAAGCACTAGCCACCCCTATCTGCAGCTTTAGATTTGGCAGTTGATTCCATTCCCACCACTTATCCCCATGCTGACACTGGAGCATGTACTCAGGACTTGTCCCGCCTTCTTTAGGCTCCATACTCCAGGGTTTTAATCTAAAGGCCTGGATTTTCAGGCCTAGCGGTGGGTGGCCACTTTTATCTTTGTCCATCAAGATGTTCTGGACACCTTCACTTTTTCTCCTTTTATTATTGTGCCCTTCTGAGTAGTATGGATAAAACCCTTAGATCTTTCTTTTGTTTAAAACCTTTGAGAGACAAAAATGTTAAGTTCTAGCCCACTTTCCATCATAGAACAGAGCTATTACTTGGGTAAGTTGGGCAGTCGTGGCAAGACCTTTGACCCCTGAGACCTAATTTCCTTTTTTATAAAGAGAGGGGATTGAAACCTGGGAAAGATACTCAGCCCACAATGAGATTTGTTCCCTTGTCCACTTCAGCCTGTCCTTCCATACCTCTGCCTGGCTTCTGAGGGAAATCCCACAGCCCCCCCTGCCTAAAGTGGCCATATCTCCCACTATAGAACACTCTCCTTCTTATGCCAGCCCTCTTCACATCACTGGACCAGGAGTAGGTTTGTGTTGCAAGAGCACTCACTTCAGAAGCTGGCTCTGTGGTCAGGCTGAAAGAAGAAGATTCTTCTCTTTGTTTTCAGGTGCATTGCAAAGATTTGAAATAAGGAACCCCAAAAGAAGTTTTCAGTTGACAGTGAAGACAGAAGAAGATACAGAATACATATGTCTCAGATGAACTTCTCTGTTGTTCTTGGATATTCTTTAAGATTAAAAACAAAATTATTGTTTTTTAAATGTATTTGGTTGTCACAAGGTTTCACCATGCAGCTCAGACTCATGGCATTCCTCCTGCTTTCAGCCTCCCCAGAGCTAGGATTACAGGCATGTGTCACCATGCCCAGACTGTGGCCCACTCAGCCCTCCTTGGGGGTAGGGCTGGCACAGCATGTGATGCTGGGATCAAAGTGTGGTTCCTGCTTTTTTGCTTAAGCAGTGTTTAGTCCAGTGAGCTATCTCACTGGTGCCTATTTAACATTTAATGCCTCATCCATATAGTAATATTTCTGTGACTGAATACAGAATCCTGACCAACCCAAGAGGATGGAAACAGGTTTTGATATTGAGTGACAGAACCAAACAGGAAATCCAACTCCAGCCTCTCCTCTCTTTGGACTATCTTCTTTTAACAGGGAAGTAGAGAATTGGCCTCCTATCTGTCCCTGAGTTGTCGAGGCTTTTGCTGTCCTCCACATGATATGCTCAGAAAACCCATAGTTGAAATCCCAGAGCTGATGGTTTTCTGTTGTGTGATATTGAACAAATACCTTTAAGCTCTGAGAGCTGTGAATATCTGGGGGATAATTACTGTATTTGTCTTAGAGGGTGTGCAAATGAGACAAGTATTTTTGTTCAATTATGTAGGTCTTGGGTCTTAAATGTGAATACGTACCAGAGGGAAAGAGGAGTCTTCCCCATATCTCTACTGCTTCAGTGTGCATTTTGCAACTGGTAGGAAATGATTTGCAACGGGAACAAAGGAACTGTGTGTGAAGGCAACCACCTACACTCTCAGAGCAACTGTGATGGAAACACTCAGAATTTTCTTCCTTTGGCTGTCAGCCTAGTTGGTTATTCTTCAGACTGTGTGTGTGCATGTGTATGTGCACACATCCATGAATATGTGCTTATGTGTATTAGTATGCACATGCATATATGTGTATGCATGTGTGCATGTGTCACTGTATGAACACATGTGTGCAATATCTACAAACTAACTACCCGCTGATTATTCCAACATGGTATAATGGAAACAAAATGCCCCAAAACTCAGGTGGAAAGCTTCCAGCAGTGGAAGGCAGCTTCAGGTACGTATGATAAATTTCTGCTCCTGACAGTTTTTAGTGCTTTCTGTCTAGAGCAAAAAAATGTGAATAAATAATAAATAAAACTCGCATTAACCTGCGAATTACCTTACAGTGTTTTTTGAAAAGAAAAAAAATTAGAGAGTTGAGCTAGCAGATCTATTTCAAGATGATTTAACAGGTGAGAGAGAGTTAGCTGTGATTGTTTTATGTCTCAGTCTATTAGGTACTGTGCAATGCGACAGATCCATTCTAATTTATACAGTTGTTCAGCAAAACTTTTGTGGGTTTTTAAATTGACTGTAATGTTTAGCAATTGGAATATAAATTTATTCAAGCCTCTTATTTGGTCGCCTCAATGGTGCATTACGAAGTATTTTGTAGTGTCTGATCTGCTTAAGTTTTACAACCAACCTCCGTTGTTCTGCACTCTTTGCAGCTGGTGCTGAGAGTGGGGCTCATACTGGGGCCTCCTCGTGGTCCCCCATGCTGTGTTCTGGGACAGGGAAGGGGCTCACCTGGGCAAAGCAGCCACCTTTCTTTCACGCCTTTCTTTCCCTGGTATCCTGCCTACTGTCCCTGTGGCAGGGCCACCAGATACTGTTTTGACTCAATCTCACCTGGGAATTTGACTTCCTGGTCCTAGATGTGATGGTGAATGTTAGATTCTCAAGATTCTTCCATCAAGATCTTTCCCTTTGTTACCAAATTTCTTAAAATAATAAACTACTTTAGTTGGTCTTTGTGCTCTCATGACCTCATTTTCCTTTGTTATCAGCCTTCAGCCTTCACCTGCCTACAGACAATACTCTACAAAGATCTATAATGACCTCTGTAGCACTCAAGTTTCAGTGCTATGTTTTCTGGGTGTCTGTAAGAATTGATCTGGATACACTTTTGTCTTGGTGGCATTTCTTTGCTGATTGACCTATGGCTGTTATGTGCCCTGATTTCATTCATCCCTAGAGCTGTTTTCCTATGCAATGTGGGAAAAGCTGCCCCCCATCTCACAAGGTGGCATGCACAGATTGTACTCATCAGGACTCTGTGGCCTTCCCTGTGGGTCATGTCACCACTCGCTTCCTCTTGTGAGTTCTTTTGTGTATACACTTTAATGCTATTTCACATTTTGTTCTATACTAATGGTTGCAGTTGAGTTTTCCCCTCTACAAGACCAAAAATTCCTTGAAGGCAGGGACTGATAGTTACAGCTCTGAAATTCTCATGATGTTGAGAAATAAATTAATCTGTCTTTTTTTTGGGAGAGGGAGGTTATGGATTGAATGAGCACTTCACACATGCTAAACCTACATTCTATCATGAGCTACAGCCCCAAACCTTAATCCACTTTCCAGTATCAGTTTTGAGATGCAAGAAAGGATTTTTGAAAACCAAAAGGATGAGAAAAAAAGGAAATGGTGATGGGAAACAAGACTGGAGAGACAGGAAGGGCCAGCGTCAAAAAAAGGTAGCATAGGATACTTTGGGGATTCTGAGTTTTATCCAAAGAACTGTAATTAGCACATAATTTCAAATGTGGGATAAGACAGGAGTAAAAATCAGTATTTTAAGCTATTCCTCTGGCTAGTGTGAAGAGTAGAATGATGAGGGGCAGGCAGAGGATGATAGTAGATTTGACTATTAGAGGCAGAGGGAAAAAGGCCAAGATTTGAACGATATAAGCAGAAGTCTAGTAATCATAGTTAATTGGATGTAAGGGAAAGTGTAAGAGTGACTGTGAAATTTTTTACTGGTTGCATGGGATACAAATTTTCCAATGGAGACTGTTGAAGGAATGGGTTCATCTGTATGTGTGGTGGGAAGGAAGTGCTAGAAGGGAAGACTTAATCCTTTTAGAGGCATGCTGAGATTGAGCTGCCTTTGAGATGATGATCATCTGGACATGTGGAGCATTACAGAAATGGGAGTGGCCACTGGATCCTTGAGAAAAGACAAGAGCACCCAAGAAGAATATAAAATGGAAGGGGAAGACCTGAAAGATTCCTGAAACTAGAGGCTGAGTAAGAAGGTAAAGTAAGACATAGACCCTATTACAGACCCTAAAAGACTTGCTGCTGATAAGGAAGGTCACCTGATCTCTCAGTGCTGCTGAGAGATCAAGTAAGGAGAGAACTGAAGAGACCTGATGAGACATAGTGCTGTCAGGTCAGCAGGCCAGTGATGAAGCATGGCTGGAATGGGCCAGAAGTCACCAGACTGCTACAAATAGCAATGAGTTGTTTTGTTACAAATGAGGGTCAGATGGACTATATAGGGTAAGGGGAAAATTTTTGTTACTTGTGCTTGACTTTAAGATAAAAGAGACTCAAGCATGGCTGAATGTGAGGGTTGAAGAGGTCAAGGAAGAGGGAGAAGATAGAGAGGCATAAGTCAAGATTAATGGCCAAAGGCATCAGGTTTCCTGGAGAAGCTGGGAAGATAGCACTCCAGGCTCAAGACTGAAGAGCTGGCCCTTTGTCTCTGGAAGGAAACCTCTTCATTTATAACTAGGAAGAGAGGGTGGGTGCAGGGAGTGTCAACAAGAAGGCAAGACAAGGTGACCTTTAGAAAGACTTTGATTTCTCTGTGGCATTAGTGTACAGCTAAAACTACTGCTATTAACAATAACAACTGCAACAATGTAGGAGCTACCAGTAATGACTGTTGAGTATGTAAGTGTTTATATTCAGTCACTCATTTAATCCTCACAAGACATATTGGGTGGGTTCTGTTCCGTAAATGAAGAAACTGGGGTTCATAGAGGTTCAGTGATTTCAACAGTCACAATTGATAAACGGCAGAGCCAGGATTTGAACCAGGCACTTCTGTGTTCTTTTTATTAGTTTTGCTATTATGACTTCTTTAGCAATTGTATGGCTTTTATTATGTATTAACATTAGGTACCAGGGCTAGGGAGATAGCTTGGTGGTCTATGTCCCTGCCTCGCAAGTGCAAGGACCCAGGTTCAATCCCCAGAATGGGCGCCTTGCACAAGCCCCAAAACCAGGCATGGCAACACACACTTGTAATGCCAGCACTGGGGAGGCTGAGACAGGAGGAGCACTACCAGGTTCAACTTCATCATGGGACCTTGGATCAAATAAATAATTTTTTTTTTTTTTTAAAGAGCACTGGAAACAAATGGAGCAGTTCAGAAGGAGCACTCTTCCCCCTCATTGTGTTCTGAGGTGCAGTAATCAGGTGCCATATTGCAGTGCAAGCGCTTCTCATCTGTTCTGAAGTACACAAAGTATTTATCAGCACTGGAATAGTTAATGAAACCTGCGGTGCTAGGCATCTTTCTCTTGAAGGATTACCTGATCTGGACTTTTGTTGCTTTGTTCAATGCACACCCTGCCCTCTAGTGGCCAAGATCTTCCATGACCCGAGGGGCACCCCCTTCGCCCTGCCTGGCAAACCCCCCAGGGCAGTGGTATGGGAGTTGTCTCGCACTTCACAATTTCTCTATCCAAAATCTTTTCTTACATGTACTTCTGTGTTCTCTTCATTCAGCAGTTCTCTCTGCCCACCGATAATGGACTGGCCAGTTGAAAACTCCAGCCAACCCAAAATCCAGTACATCCCAGGCAAAGTGTGTGTGGGAGGCAGCATAGGAACCCAGCTGCATAGATCGCTAGTGTTCTACCCAAGAAAACAGAGGTGGCATTACTTGTGTAAGGATTAAATGGGCACGTGTATGTGACCAGCCTTGTACCTAGGGGTTGACCAATGACTGCTGGATCTCACTTTTCTTTAACTTAACTCTTCAGTTTTGGGAAGATCTTGGAAGAAGCAGAGTGCTGTCTCTGATGACAGTTTAGTCATACTGCATTAATATAATGGTTTGTTTATTGTTCATATCCCTCACTGGACTGTAAGCTTTGGTAAAGATAGAGATCGACTCAACACATAAACCATTCAATAAATCTGCTCAGTGAGTAAAAAATGAATGTGTCGGCCTAAATCCAAGTATCTTAAGTGATCTCTGAGGCACACTAAATGTGAGAACTGCTCTAGAATTTCCACTTACAGAAGCCAATCCAGAATAGATTGGGCATTAATTAATTTGGGCATATCTTGTTCTCTATAAACTGCTTTGTATCTGGTGACTTTTGACTTAAGTGGAAAACTGAGCTCAGGACCTAATGCCAGGGTCTTTGTGAAAAGGGCCTGTATGTGCATTTATGGAATGGAGTGTGGTTTAATACATGGGGCTTTTTTTAAAAAGACATAATTTATGATTTAGGGGATTATTACAAAAAAGACACAGCATCTTGCTTGCTGACTCTATGTGCTGCAAGGCTTTCCAAATCAAGATTTCAATATTTAATATAAAGAAGGTGGTATATTCACTTTTTAATTATCCATGGTTTCTCTTGGGTCCTCTTGCTCTCTTGGTCCACTGTCCTTTGGGTTTCCAGATGAGCTTATGGCATTTATCTGGTTGCTGGGGTTCCAGGCAGGCTGCTCCTGTGATGCTCCTGATCGTTTCTTCTGACCTTTGCAAATCAGCCCCACAAATTGAGAAGAACAGCACAGGTTTTTCTCTAGGACTGAGTTGCTAGTGTGCTTCTACTGAACTGTATCTCAAAAAAATTACTAATGGATGCCAAAGTAGGGATAGATGGTACATTTTCCGTAGCAATATTTCCACAGCCCTTGCTTCAAGTGACTGAGTTTTCCATATCGATTGAGCCTTAATTGACAAGTTGTATTTATAGTATACTACTTGATATTGTAATATATGTGTACATTGTGAGGTGATTACTACAATCAAGCATTCTCACATAACTATCCTTGTTTACTTGTGATAAGAATATTTAGGATCTCTCTTAGTGTTATGGCTTGTGCCTCGATGTCCCCCAGATCCTCACATAATCATCAGTAGGGCTTTACAGAGCTACCAGGTCTATGCTGTGGAATGCTGGGATCAAGGGCGTGGTGCTAGGATTGACTCACAGTACAATGCTAGGATGAAGAGTGTGAGGGCTACACACCCGGGCTAAGATGTAGGGGACTCTGGATCACTGCTGTGGCTTGCTCATCCTGTGCTCCTCTCTGATTGCTGTCTGTCTGCCATGAGCTATTTCTTCTCATGGGTGCCACTCTGCCACATCATCCTGGCTTTGAGCCAGCCAACTGTGAACTGAAGCTTCCACAAATTATGAGTCAAGTGGACCTTTCCTCCTTTAACTTCAGTATCATGTATTTTGTTTCAGCAACAAGAAAAGTAACTACTGGCTAGGAAGATAGCTCTGCAGTCCAAGTATCTACCTGGTAAGTGCAAGGACCCATGTTCAATCCTCAGTAATGCATGCCATGCTGGTCTTGGAACCCCAGGCTTGCTGTGTTGGCTATTAAAACTGGATGTGGCGGCATACAGCTGTAATCGCAGTGCTGAGGACGCTGAGATGGACGGATCACTATGAGCTGCATAGCAAGACCCTGTACTAAATAAATACATGATTACAGATATTTTAAAGAAGAAAAATAACAGGTACTTAGTAATTTTCAACTGAGCAATACATTGTTAGTTATCATAACTATATTGTAAAATAGATCTTCAGAGTATATTTGGTCCAAAAAAGGTTACTCTTTGTGAGAGTACTAGTACTCTCACAAAGTACTCAAGAGAATATTTTAATGCTTAAGCTTATGAAATCTTAATTTGGAAACAAAACTTCCCTCTTTCTCTTAAGTTAAGGGAAAAGCAAAGAATGCAGTTTGCTTATAGTATGAAGGTGAGAAAAGAAGGTAAGGTCAAGCTGACTAATTCTGGGGACTGCTTGTATCCTGATCTAGGGAGTTTTAATAACAGCACAATGTATAATGAGCATTTATTATGTGCTATGTATTATGTGAGTTATTCTACAGCTCAGTATGACCCTCACAATAGTAATGGTGACATGTGTGCAATGCTTATTTACCCTCATTTTCAAAAAAAGAAAGTGAGGCTTAGGATAGATAAGTGACTTGGTAAAAACCATACAGTCAGGAAGTAGCAGTACTAAAATTCAACCTAGAACAGCACTAGAATTCCAGTCCCCATCTCCAAGTCCGACACTGCAGCAAGCATGTTTTAAAATGTGTTGGGAATCAATCTATCTTAAAGACTGGGCTATGCCTGAGGACAACAACTTTTTTTCAATTGCAGTATAGTCTGGAGAGATGTCAGTACTGTACTAGTTAAATCTCTATGGTGCCTGTGGAATTACTGCTTCAACAATGTAGCCTATACCAGGTCATCAATATCTCCTTTTAGAGAGTTAAGAAGTGTTAGGCTTAGTTTCCTCTCCATCCCTTCTTGGTCTGAAGATTTAATTATAAAAATAATCAATTGATTTGTCTTTCTGTGACTGTACTGCATTTGTTTCTTTCTGTTTTTATAAAGCATTTTCTTTCTCAATTTTGCTGGGTGATTGAGCACCATTTATTTTTTGGTGAACAGGGCCTCTCCTTTGAGAAAATTATTACACCATGTATTTAGGAGCACAGTGGAGGAAATCCCAGAAAGGGAGGGCAAAAGGCCTGGGGGATGGGTTGAAGTGGTGGGTGCACACCATCCAACAAAGCAGGAGGCTTCAGAAATAGAGTCAGAAGCCAGGGAGAGGGAGCTGTGGAGGGGCAGTTGTATGCAAAAGGGCCAGGAACGAGTATAGCAACATTGTTTTAAAAATTAAAATACTGGCTTTCACATTAGCATCAAACCTGTTTCCTATTGAAAAGATAGTGTCAAGAAATTAGGTTCTTCCTTACCAGACCATGGTGTAGGGTCAAGAAGGTTGCAGGTTAGGTGTCAGGCACTGTTTAAAGCCACAGATGGAGGAAATAAGTAATTGGCTTTTATTTAAAATGACAATACAGGCATTGGTTTGATGGTTGGCATTATATGTGTTGCAAATGTGTTGGGAGCTCACCTCTTTTGGGATCTCCTTTTGGCCAAATATTACTTCTTCCTGGGATACTGTCAATGGAAAAAAGTCCTATTGTGGCAGATGACCATTTCTCAGCTTATCATGTATGCTGATTGTCAGTGGAGATTTTGAGTCAGTTATAAGATCCCTATATGGTACATACTTCCTCTTTTTTCATGAAAAAACAATACAAAGAAAATAAAGTTGCCAGGTTGGGAAAGTAAAAATTTCCCTAGGATCCTCAGTCCCCAAGCTTCAGATGAATAATGAGAAAGCGTGGGTATGGTACAATGGGAGAAGTAATATTTGCCCAAGTGAGATTAGCAAACCATATGAAAGAGAGATCCTATCGTAGGCACAGTTCTAAGATGACCTTCAACAACCATGTTGTCTGTGTGCAATTCCTTCCCTTTCAGTGTGGGGTGAGCCTGTACTTTGCTTCTACCTGATGGAAAGTGGCAAAAGTGAAGGGCTATGACTGCTGTGATGACCATGTTTATGGCAAAGGTCTGGAATTTTGCAGGTGTGATTACAGTCACCAAGCATTCATCTAACCAGATGAATCCTTTCAAAGAGAATGTAGAGGTCAAAGAGAAACCGTCATAATCTTCGGCTGATCGTTAAAAGTAAACTTTTGCATTACAGAGGACCACATACATGGCAGGGAACTGGGTGGCATGCAGAAGGTGATGTTGTTGGTCCTATAACCACATGAAGCTGAATGAAATCTACCAATATCCCGTGAGTTTGGAGGAAGACCCACAGTCAGAAAAGATCTCAGTCCCAGACAATGTCTTGAGCTCAAGCCAGTAAGACCCTGGACAGAAGACCCAACTAACTTGTATTTGGAATTGTACAATGATAAATTTGTGCTGCTTTAAGCTGATAAATTTGTGGTAGTTGTTAGGCAGAAATTTAAATGACCATAGATCCTGTTTTTCCAAAAGAAATTTCAACAAGTCTTTAAGATGACATTTAATTCAAGACTTTATTGTCACTCACCTAAATTAGAGACACAATTATTCTTTTCTTCAATCACTACCTGCTAAGACTGTCTGAAAATCACCAGTCATGAAGATCTGTCATTAAGGGCTTCCTGTGAGCTTGCTGCTAGGACTGCAGGAAGATAAATCAAACAACGTTTGTCTTATAGTGTCATTATGTGAAATGATGATATTTGTTGAATGAATAAAACCTCTTATTTTACACAGAAAGAAAGAGTTTAGGAAGGATTCAAACTCCTGCCCAGGTCACATAAGTTGTTAATGGTGGACCAAGTTCTGGACACCAGCTTGTGAATCCCTGTACATTTATTTTTTTCTGTATTTCAGGGAAGGGTCTACAGGGTGTTCAGGGTCTCACTATTAGATCTGACTCCTAGTGATTCTCCTGTTTATAGCCTCCCAAGTGCTGGGATTACAGGCACATGCCACCACACCCAATCTCAGCATGCCCTGGGGGCGGGGCTGGCGGCCTGGGGATTGAACCTGACCCTGTGCCTGAATGCAGGCACTTTAATCTGCTGAGCTATTTAGCCAGTCCTTTATCTTCCTCCTCTTCCTCCTCCTATCCTTCCTCCTCCTCCTCCTCTTTCTCCTTTTCCTCCTCTTCCTCCCAAGTGCTGAGATTACAGGTGTGCACCACCACGCCCAGTTTCAATCACCTTCTCAGTGTACCCTGAGGGCACGGCTGGCACAGCAGGCCCGGGGATAGAACTCCTGGCTCCTGCATCTGCCTAAGCAGGCGCTTTAATCCACTGAGCTATTTGGCCAGCCCTCCTTGGGCATTTTCGTTCCAACTCCATTCACAACATGAGGCGTGCTGTACCTTTGAGGAGGCAGCACCAGCGGGCTCCCACCCCAGCCCTGTCTCCGTTTTCAGCCTGGTCTCTCTCAGGCATCTCTTGGCTCTGTTTCTGCATGGCATATTCCCTCCAGTGCCATTTTCAGCTTCACACTTCATGACTTTTATTTGCAATCAATAAATAAAACTATTATCATCAGGGGTTTGTATTCTCATCATATATCGTCATCTGTCATAAACCATTTCAGGCAGGAGAGCAGTTCATTCAGCATAGCCAGCTCATCTCTATTTCTGAGTCATGCACTGAGAGAAATAAACTAAGAGTGCAAGTCCAAAAATTTGGCTTCACTTTGGAATCACAATATTTAGAGATAAAAATTGTATCCAGACATTGTGATATTTGAGATTAGTGCCAGAAGAGAAAAGACATCTTTCACTTGTCAAGCTTTCTGTACTTATTAGAAACAAAAGAATGTTATGTTTTTCCAGTCAAATGTGATAGATCTGATGAGAAAGAACTTTACATGCAGATGTATTTTCAGAATCTTATGGCTTCTCTAGGAGCTTTGTGGATAAAGTTCTGAATATAGCTTTAGGTTGACAAAGAAGTTGGAGTCACAGTTACAGATCAAAGTGCATTTGCTGCGAAATGTTACATAATGCTGTATGTCTAATTGGGTGCCCCATTTCTGTTTTGCTGCTATAGTCTTTAGGATTAGCAAACATAGGCAGGGGAGATGGCTCAGTAGAATAAGCACTTGCCTGGCAAGCAGAAGGTCCTGAGTTCAATTCCTGGTACCACAAAAAAAAAAAAAAAAAAAAAAAAAAAAAAAAAAAAAAAAAAAGATTTAAAGAGCTTTTGGGGCTGGAGAGATGGCTCAGTGCAATAAGCACTTCCCTGGCAAGTGCAAGGGTCTGAGTTCAATCACTGGTTCCACCAAAAAAAAAAAAAAGAACATCAAATTGGAAGGCAAATACTCTTGACTTGGGATAACTCAATTCAGGAATTTTAACTGGAGTGTTAACATCTTGGCTTCTGACTACAATCTGTGATTCTAAGCCCTTACTTAAGTCATATCAAACTCTATGATGATTACCAGGCCAGTAATGAACAAAATACTCATACATTATAGCAATGGTGACAATGTCTCAGATAAATGGATATTCTTTGCTAGAGGGTGTTGCCTTCCAGGTTGAATGTTGAAGATTTTTGAAACTCTGTCGTGGTACCCTGGCTGAGAAGCTGAGCTCCAAGAAGGAATATCTGTGAGTGCCTCCAACTTATTTAGGCCACTTAAGTTGAGATCCTTCTGTGTTCCACTAACCAGTTCATAGGAATAATCTTTTGAATGGAAATGCTCAGTGAGGTCGATTGCACTAAGTGCAGCTCTGCAGATTTTGAAAGGGTGTTCTGTTTGGCAAAATCCAGATCAAGACAGAGATGATGATAATGCTTCTTTTATCAATGCAGACATGTGCATTTATCCTCCAAGCAGACTATGGCTGACACACCAAATGCATCAGAGTTCTAGCAATCAGTCATGACCCTAGCAGAAAATTAAGAATGGAGGAGGTTGTTAAATATTACAATACTTCAATATTTACTTGAAGTAACATTTACCAAGAACCTATGGGCCAGAAATTTTAAAATGTTTCACCTCTCCTTGATGTTCACAACAATCAGGAAAGTTAACATCTTTGCTTCTCCCAATTTCTGAGGTGGAAACAGAGGATTTGGGAGGTTTAATAACCAAGACAGAAAGTGACACAGCTTGAGAATAAAATTTGTCAGCTCCAAAACAGGTGGTCACACTGTCACTGCCATAAAGCTCTCAGAATGTGGATTGGTCCTGGAGAGAATTTTGTTTTCAAAACATAAATGTCGTTTTTGTTTTTATTTGTTTGTTTGAAAACTTGAAGACTATTCTTCTATTTGCTCCTCATGTTTCTTGCCTCTCTCTACCTTGGATAAAATATTTAATGTCTGGATTCTAACACTTTATGAAATGGGGACAATTACATAGTATTTCACAGAAGTTAGGAAAGTCTTTCCTCTTATGAGTACAAATTACATTAAAAAAGAATTTTTTTAAAATTCTAAATATAGCACTATGATATAATGGAGCTAAAACCTCCTTGGTATATTTCTGAAAGAATTAAAGTCAGCACTCTGTGGCGGTACCTGCAATCCACAAGCCAACACATGGAATCTGTATATCAGCTGTCAATAGATGAATAAAGAAAACATGACATATCTATGCACAATGGAGGTCTACTCAACAATATTGGAGAACAAAATTCTGTAATTCGCAAGGAAATGAATAAAAGTGGAAACTATCATGTTAAGTGAAATAAGCCAGACTCAGAAAGACAAGTTGTACATATTTGCCCTAATATTTGAAACTGGGTTGGGGGAATAAGATGAAACCCAATATGTCATAATACCAATATGTACTAATATTTTATTTTATTTTTTATTAATTTTATTGAGAAACAAATAGCAATGAGATAGTTTCAAAACTGATTAGTAGTACAGTTTCAATAATTAATACAAGGCATATTGTCTTCTTAGTGATTATTCATAGTACAAGATGCAGATATGATATCCTGTCCAAACACTTATTAGTACAAATCTTTCTTCTCATTGAATCAAGAGAAAGTAGTTGTATATCTAACTATTTTGTATATGCTGATACAAAATGGTCCTTCATTTGTATCCTCCATTTTTGTTTAGTTTTGTCAGAGATGTATATTCCATTGCCATTTAAATATTGTAGGTTCATGAATTTGGCAAAATAACCCAAGATAGTCCAGTAGTCCATAAGAGTAGTGGGTTATCTGTAGGACTGGCAACAAGGTATAAAAATAAAGCCATATTAATATGCTGAGCTGTACTAATATTTTAAAGGGAAAGGAATTTTAACTCTTTAGTATTATGAGACCAAAACTTAACAAAGAAGAATTATTACTTTTCTTTTTAATTTTTAAAATTAATTAATTAATTTATTTATTTATTTGGTACAGGGTCTCTCTATGTGGCTCAAACTCATAATGATCCTTCTGTCTCAGCTGTCCAGTGCTGGGATTACAGGCCTGTACCACCTCGCTTGGTTTCAATGGTGGGCCCAGGGTTCTGGGCCAATCATGGCATATGGTACTGGGGATTGAACTCAAGTCTTTACTCTTGCCAGTTAGGCGCTTAGACTGCCAAGCTATCTCTCCAGCCCTGGAATTATTGTTTTCTTCACTATTGTCCATGGATAACCTTACTGAAGTTTTTTCAGCCAAGTGAACAACATGTGTTGTCACTGAAAGATACATAACATGTGTTTACAGATACTATCTGGGCCACTAAGATTACTCCAAAAGAAGCGTTATTTTGGAAGAGAAAATCTCTTTGCAGTTGATGAAACAGTTGCTTTGCAAGACCTGGCTGTATAGAGTGAGCTCTGATAAGCCCTATACAGGACAGTGAGCCTTCCATTCCTTTCTCTTGCAAAGGGAAAGGAGGTTAGGTAGAGTCTAGACTCTGAATAACTTTCTCAAGCCTGAGTTTGAAGCTCAATCCTAACATTTTTAGTAATTGACCTGGACAATTTAGTTTCAGTCTTTTCATTACAGAGGAGTACAGTGGAACTTCAAGTTACAACCAGCCCCAAGCACAAATGACTTGCATTATGACCAGAATTTTAAGTTCAATTAATGACTAACATATTGAGTTATGATCTGAATGCTGGCTGCTAGTGCAGTTGTAAATAAGGACTCACAATGCCAGAAAAGTGTATGTGTCATTCTGAGCCCAGATATACATGTTTGTGGGTGATTTCGGTTAGTGAAATTGATGGAAAGTTTAGTCAGAAATTGTAGAGAAATATGAGTGTGACATTACTGTGACTGATCTTGCTAATAAATATAGCATGTTGAAATCCACCACCTCAACAATCTTATAGAAAAAACATGTGTTTAAGGAAGCTAGTGTTGGTAAAGGCAGTAATAAAATTAGTAAATTGCAATCATCAGTTAGAAGAGGTAGAAAGGCTACTATTAGTGTAGATAAATGAAAGTTAGAAAGCAGGTTATAGCCTATCTGAGTCTATAATTTGTGAAAAGCTAGGGCTATAAATGTAAATAATGCAGATTTTTTTTGTGAAACTGAGGATTGAACTCAGACCCTTGTGCTTGCCAGGCAAGTGCTTACCCTACTGAGCTACCCCCCTGTCCCTAAAAGTGTGATATTCTTGACTTCTTTATTCTGGAAATATTTTGATGTACCTCTTAACTCATTCTGTGTCATGACCATGAGTTTTTTTCCCAAGAAACTACTCATGTATTCTTTATATTCTTTCAAGTTTCAGGCTGTATTTTAACAAACTCGGGTGAAGTACTGACTAGAGCTATCTGAATCATGATTTCTTTCCATTACCCTATTGTAGACATTGCTCCAATGTCTCCTGGCATTAAAGTTTAAAACCAACCAGATTTTTCCCTTCTTTTTAAGAGTAACCTTACGAGGCTTCCAGAATACTGAAGATTGTTTATTTTTTAGAATTCTTGAAATTTAATGAAATTACTAGTATTTGTCTCAACTTCAGCCTTTTATTTAATACTCTGGTTTCTCTTCAGATTGTATAAATCCTTCACCTTTTAACTTTGGCCTTTTTATACCATATATTATCAGAAAATGATATATAACTTTGGTGTTTCATTTCAGAGATATGAATGCAGGAGAATCATTTCAGGAGAATGTTCATATGCTATGGTCTTGCAAAGCATCCTCCCTGTCGTGGGAGGAGAGTCATATTTCAAGAATCCTGTATGTTCTTTTGTTAATGTTTTTTTATTTCTTCCATATCTATTAGTTTCTTGTTAGTTTGTCCTTTTCTTCCACATTTTCTGTGTTTATCTTTAGTCATTCCTGTATGTCAGGAAATTTTTCAAATATCCAAGGTACTTAATCTGTTTTTTGGCTTATGTAAATTTTTGTGTTAATTTTCTAATAATGTCGATTTGCCTCTCAGTGTGTTGTCTTTCAGTGAACTCTTTCTCTCTCTAGCTTTCTTTCTCTCTTTCTTCTTCTCCCTCCCTCCCTCCTTCCCTCTCTCT
>PVKA01032905.1:0-24880 GCA_004027165.1 Ctenomys sociabilis | reverse complement strand
GGAGAGGAGAGGATGGGATAATAGAATAGAATAGAATAGAATAGAATAGAATAGAATAGAATAGAATAGAATAGAATAGAATAGAATAGAATAGAATAGAAGTTGGACTTCAATGCAAGGTCCTGCTTCACTTACTAGTATTGTAAGGAAAAAATCAATAAATAAACACAGACCAGGTCCCAGAGGTGGCTCTTGGATTCCCCATTCAGGAGCAGCTGAAAGGAACTGAAGGGAGAGTCCCATGCTTGCTGCAAGCCTGCCACAACCTTCTGCAATTGTCAGACTTTTGCACGTATCCGAGACTTACTTAGTTCTTAGGCTGTCTCTTACGTGGTCCTGCTGACACCTCTGCCACCTCGCGTGTGTTCCCACCCCTGTCACAGCCGGTGCATGCCTCTCCTGTCTTGACCTTCACAGTGGCAGGGAGCTCAGTGTCAGGTACTTGCTCCCAAATTTGTGTCTCCTCCTGCATTCAGTTTTTAAAATCAGCCTTATGAAAGTGAATATATCTACAATATATTTTCCTATCTTGAGTATAAAGTTCAATGCACTGTGACAGCTATCTGCAATTACAGCTCATGAACATAGTATGGGGTTTTCATCTCCCCATGTATGTTCCATCCTGTCTTTGGTGGTCAAGCATTTTTTTTTTTTTTCTTTTTCTTTTTGTGGTTCTGGGGATCAAACCCAGGGCCTTGAGCATGCAAGGCAAGAGCACTACCAGTGAGCCACATCCACAGCCCAAGCTTTTGTTTCAGTGCCCAACTTCTGGCAGCTGCTGACTTACTTTCTTCTTTTTTTGGCAGAACCAGGGATTGAACTCAGGCTCTTGTACTTGCTAGGGAAGGTCTTATTTCACTGAGCCATCTCTCCAGTCCCTTTCTTCTTGCTTTGAATTTGATTTTGTTATCAAATATATGCTATTAGGGCTGGAGAGATGGCTCAGTGGAATAATCGCTTCCCTGGCAAATGCAAAGGACTGAGTGATATAGGATATCCCATCCTATCTCAAACACATGCTACTTTTTGAATTAAACTAAATAAGAATTGCACCCATTGTACTTTTTCTTTTGGTACCAGAGATTGAACTCAGGACCTTGCACTTGCTGGGCAGGTGCTTATGCTGCTGAGCTATCTTCCTGGCCCCTGTACCCACTGTAAACCATAGAAAAGTCTAGATATAAAGCAAATTATAGGTTATGTCTGGTGGTACATACCTGTAATCCCAGCACTTGGGGGGCTGACGCACCATAAGTTTGAGGCCAGCCTGAACTATATAGTGAGTTCAGGGACAACCCAAATTACATGGTAAAATCCTGTCTCAAAAAATAAAGAAGGGGCCAGGGATATAGCTTAGTGTTATATCATTTGCTTGTCAAAGAGTGAGGTCCTGAGTTTGATTCCTGGTACCACCTGCCCCAATAAAATGGAAGGAAGGAAGGCAGGAAGGATGGACGGATGGACGGACGGACATAAGCAAATTACAAACTAGGTATGGTGGTAGGGTGTGATCCCAGCACCCTGAGAGGTTGAGGCAGGATGGTGGCAAGTTTGAGCCCAGTCTGGACAACTTACAAACTTAGTGAGACCCTGTCTCAAAATTAAAATAAGAAAAAGGTTGGGGCTGAGAGGAGTGTTGCTCAGTGTGAAGGCCCTGGGTACAGTCTTTAGTACCTGGGGGAAAAAACAATATTATAGATGGACTTCACATTTACTGATTGTCAGGGTAGCTTTTCCAAGGCTAATGAGAGCAAACCAGGGTGATGGACTTAGTGCCTTTAGAGAGGGACAGGTATGGCTCCCTCTGGACCAGGACAGGTTTCTTAGCTTCTGCTTGCTTTTCAGAGCCTGTTTATCCGAGCAGTGCGGGCCTACAATGGTGAGAACTGGAGAACATCCATCACAGACATGGAGCTTGCCCTCCCTGACTTCTTCAAGGCCTTTTACGAGTGCCTTGCAGCTTGTGAGGGGTCAAGGGAGATCAAGGACTTCAAGGATTTCTACCTTTCCATAGCAGGTGGGTGGCTTTGTCCCAGGGAAGGAGGGTCCCTGCCCCGTTGAATCTGTCTTCCTCAGAGCATTGCTCTTCATGAACAGTCTCCTCAAGCCTTGCGGGGTCTTTGAGAAACTCCTGAGCTTAAATATAAATGAATAACTTGGGTAGAGGACACCTACATAGATAAACCCGTGACCTGGTCAAGGCCTCTGGTGAAAGAGCTGTCAGAAAGTGTAAGCCCAACCCTGCTGAGGGGGCTACTGAATCAGCCCTGTTCCATACAGATGCTCCCAAGGCTGTGAAATCAAGAAACGGGCCCAGAGGTGACCCATTGATTCACATGATTGAGGAAACTTGGATTATGGTACTGGTAGTTTCACAACACACAAAAAGGTAGAATGAGGACTAGAGTGGATGTTTAAGAAAAGTAACGTTTTGGTCATTTTGTGTGTGCGTATGGGGCCAGGATTGAATCCAGGATGCTGCCTTGAGCTGTGTCCTCAGCTCTTTTTATACTTTTCTCCTTTTTTGAGACTGTGTGTCTCTATGGAGCCCAGGTTGGCTTTGAACTCAAGGTGATCCTCCAGCCTCACCTGCCCCTCAAATGCTAGGATCACAGGCATGTGCCACTACACCTGGCTGCCTACCCGCCCCCTTTTTAATTTTGAGACTGGGTCTTGCTAAATTGCCCAGGCTGTGCTCAAACTTGCATTCACAAAATAGTTGATAAAAATCCCTCTGAATTGTACAAGAAGGGAGACCAGGAGCGCTGCTAAGACCTGGTATGCGATGAATGAGGCTTGGCTTCCTCTTCTGCTTGGTCATGGGCTGCACTCTCATTTTCCGCAGGTCAGTCTCCCTTGGTTTCTTGATTAGCCTCTTTGGCACCCCTTTTCCCTTTTGCTTGCACTTTTTTGTCAGGCGATTTTTTTCCTGCTGCCTTTTTTGGTTGGCTCTGCTTTTGCAGGAGCAGGTTTAGCCAACTACCTCGCCGATCTCTTCATGAGCTGACCTTCCTCTTGGGCATCTTGGGGCAGGGGCACGTGGGGAAACTGCAGGTCTCAGAGCTCCAGAGCCAGAGCTGCTGGGCCCCTGGGGTGTTTTCAGAATCAGTTTTTGTTCATGGATTTCTTTTTCTGTAATGTACCTTTTTACTTTCCTTTTAAGTGATCCATTATATTCTGGAAAGTTTCGAAGTTATAAAAAAATACAAATTCTGTTCCCTGTGTGCCCATGATCCGGCTGCATAGCTGTCCACTTGTGGCAATTGGGGATAACCTTCTCCCTTCTCCTGGGTTATTTTGGAGCAAATCTCAGATGCTATATCACTTCATTTGTAATATTTCAGAATATACATCTAAGAGATAAGGGCTCTTTAAAAAATATTAGTCACCAAGCTACTAGACCTAAAATAATTTTAACAACCATTCTTTAGTGTATCATCAAATATCAGATAGTGTTCCTATCTTCTGCTTGGGAGGATGAGGCAGAAGGATTGTTGTGAGTTTGAGTTCAGTCTGGGTTACATAAACGAGTTCAAATGCAGCCTGCAGTACATAGTGAGACCCTTTCCAAAACAAAACAAAACAAACTGCAAAAAAAAAAAGGAAATAAAATTTGTATTGTGAAATATACATAATGTGAAAATTTCCATTTAGTTCATTGTAGAGAGTACAGTCCCGTGGCAGTAAATACATCAACAGGGCTGTGCAACCATTGTCACCACCCTTACCTTCAACTTCTTCATCTTTTCAAAGTGAAACTGCCTGTTCAGTCCTCCTCCACACCCCCCGCCCCAGCGTCTAGCCATCTAGCCGCTACTGCTTTTCCTGTCTCTGAATCTGACTGCTGTCGATACCATGTGTCAGTGCATTCATACCACATCTGTCCTTTAGTGACCATTTTGCTCAGTATGATGTCTTCCCGGTTCATCCATGTAGCAAATGTGTTATCTTTTAATATCTTTAAATCTGTGGGCTATTATTCCATATCTTTTTTTCTCCTTTGCTGCTGAAGCAATTGGTTTATTTGTCTGTGAGAGATTTCCACATTCTTTTTTGTTTTTAGGAAAGGGTCTACAGGGTGTTCGTAGTCTCACTACTAGATCAGACTTTAGTGGTCTGCCTGGTTATTGCTTCCCAAGAGTTGGGATTATCTGCTTTGCACCACCATGCCAATCTCAACTGCCTCTTAGCATGCCCTGAGGGTGGGGCCAGCATGGGGATGGATCCCCTGGTCCTTGTGCCTGCTTGTAGGTGCTTTAATCTGCTGAGCTATTTTGCTGGCCTCAGATTTCCACATTGTAGATTTTCCTGGTTATATCTCCTAGTTCTTTCATCTTCTGTATTTCTTGTAAAATTGGTACTTGTCTGGAGAGGTTTGAATTTGTTTTGTTTATTTTCAGTACTGGGGGTTGAACCCAGGACTTTTGCACTGACTTACGTACCCACAAGTTCTTTACTCTGTTTTTTAGGAGACAGGGTCTGAATCACTATACTGCCCAAGCTAAGCTCCTATTTGCCTGTCTCAGCCTCTGAGAGTGCTGGTATTACAAGCGTGAGCCTCCAGGCGCAGCTCCTACCTATGTTTGGTACACAGTATGTACTTCCTTTCCTTATGGCTTGTTACCTACAGTCAACCACAGCTGGAAAATACTAAATGGAAAATTCCAGGGGTAAACAATTCAAAACTTTGAATAGGGTGACAAAATCTCTTTGCCACCCTGCTCCGTTCCACCCAGGACTCAAATTATCCCCGTTAGCATACCCATGTTGTATGTGCGTCTGCCACTTAGTCACTCAGAAGCTATTTGGTTGTCAGATCGATTGGCACATGATCTAGCTTAGTGCTGTGTCACAGTGCCGAGTCACTTACCCGAGGAACAAGGAAGCTTTCAAAGAATATAGCTTTCAAGGGTGAAGGGGACTTGTAGACATAGGTTTTATTTTAAGATAATTTCTAATTCATAGAGATACTGTAAGAATAGTTCTAAGAATTCTCATGCCCTCACCCAGATTTACCAAATCTTAGCATTTAATGTGCCACATTTACTTTATTACTTTCTCCATGTTTTGTATATATAATTAGTTTTATTTCAGAACCATTTGGAAATAGATGCAGACATGTTGACCTTTTACTCCTCTGCATCAGTGTATTTTCTTTCTTTTTTTTTTTTTTTTGGTGTCAGGATTGAACTCAGGACCTTGCACTTGCTAGGCAGGCTGAGCTATGTCCCTGACTGTGTCATTGTATTTTCTAAGACAATGATATGGTTGCCATAGCCGCAGTAATTAAATTCAGGAAACTTACATACAATACTTTGATGCAGTCTATATCCATATTTTAATTTTTTCAGTTGTCCTGATCTTTTTTCTGACATCTTTTCTTCCTTGGCGCTGTATCCAATACACAATTGTATTTCCTATCTAGTTGTGGTACTTCTCGACAGTTCCTTAATCTGGAACAATTCCTTGGTCTTTCTTTGTGTTTTATGATGGTGATGGTGTTAAAACATTTAGGTCAATTACGTTATAAATATTCCTCAATTTGGATTTCCATCCTGTAACCTTGTAGTTACACTCAAGTTACTCTGGAACCCTACAGATGTGTCCCTTGAAGTGTTACAGCCATACATATATTATAACTGCTTGCCTTCTTATTGGTAATGTCAATTTTTTTTTATTTTATGCTATGTAGCTCAGGCTAGCTTTGAACTACTGTTTAGCCCAAACAAGCTGGCCTTGAGTTTTTGGCAGTCCTGCCTCAGCCTCCTCCTGAGTGCTGAGATTACAGGCATGTACCTCCACACCTAGCAGTAATGTCAATTTTTAAACATTTAATTAAGATATTTTGTTTTCTCCACCATATAGTTAGTGTTTTCTCTTTTGAATTTATTTATCAATAGCAAGACCTTAACAACTTGCTGTTCATGTCTGCCCTTCTCTCAGTCTCGCTGATATGTATTGAGAATTCTTGTTTGGATCACATTTTTCTATAAAGAATATATATATTTCCCATATTTTTATGTAGTTCTTTTCTTTTATACAGAATGAGTACTATACCTTTTGCTCTGTTATGTTCTTTGCTTTCCCACTTCACATATCCCAATTAGCACATAGAGATTGTGTCACCGTTTAATTGCAGCCAAGTATTCCGCTGCAGGTGTGTGTGGGTGTGTGTACTATAGTTTATTCAGCTGTCTGGTAAACATTTGGATTGTTCCAATCTTTTGCTGCCACATACAGTACTGCAGTGGATAAGTTTTTTTTTTTTTTTTAATTCCTAAGTATTCTTTTTGTATTTAGGACAGGGTTTACAGGGTCTCCCTATGTAGATTAGACTCATAGTGATTCTCCTGTTTTCAGCCTCCCAAGTGCCGGGATTACAGGTGCGTGCCACCATGCCTAGTCTCAATCCCGTCTCAGTGAGCCCCGCTGCACACCCGGGCCACTGCACTCTGCTTAAGCAGGTACTTTAGTCTGCTGAGCTATCAGGCTGGCCCTTATGTTTTCAAAATCTAAGAAGTGGGTTAATAGTTCATACAGGAAATGTTTCTGCAAATTGTGTAGTCCTTTAGTTACCTGTTAGCATTCCTACCAGCAATGTATAAGAGTACCTTATTTTCCATAGTCTATTCAACGCAATGCAGTCATTCTAGTTTTTGCTTATAGTTGTACAAAGGGATAAAACAGAGGGGTTCAAGGATCATATGGGAGGTTCTACATACTCCCAGGACTGGAAATAGCTTATTAGTTGTTATGTATATTGCATTGGTCCCCAACCAGGCATATGGCCCCCATCCAAATGCAAGTGAGGTTGGGAAACGTAGCCATTGACATCTCTCGTGTTGTTACATTTAGATTCTGTTTATGCTCTGAAAGTCTCTGTACTATTCTGTTGTTTGTATCATAATTTATTGACTGGTATTTAGGTTCTTCCATATTTGCTGTTACACACAATGCTTATGACTGCCTGTTTCTACAGAAAAAAATCTGCAGAGTCTCACTGCACAGATTGGACTTGTACTGATTCTCCTATTTTTTAGCCTCCCAAGTGCTGGGATTACAGGTGTGCGCCACCATGCCCGGTCTCACTCACAGTCTCAGTGTGCCCCAGGGGTGGGGCCAGCACTGCATGCTGGGGATTGAATCCCGGTTGCTGCACTCTGCCTAAGCAAGCACTTTAGTCCACTGAGCTATCAGGCTGGTCCTAAAGAGAATTTTTCTAGAAGTATACTCATAGGTTGGAAGATTGATGTATTTTATCTTTGATAAATATTGCCAATTTTTTTTCCCCACAGGGTAGATATGGGTATGAAATTCTCACTTGGGTTTTTTGTTTTGGTACAGGGTCAAATGAACTCAGGGGCTTCACACTGAGCTGAGGCCCTAGATCTTTTTTTAAGATCCTCCTGCCTCTGCCTGCTACAGTTCTGGGATTAAAAATATGCACCACTACAGTTGGATTTGATTGTTTTCTTAATTATAAAGAAGCCCTTGGTTCACAGTGGTTGTTCACCATTTTTATACTTCCTATTAAACAACCTTTGGCCATGTTGATAGTGTGTACTTAACATTTTCTTGATTTTAAGGAGCTGTGCATAGTAAAGATTTTAGCCTTTTATTGTAATTGTGTTCCACCTATTTTTTCTTTTCCTTTGCCATCATTTTCACAGAAGGCAGAAGTAGCTGTATTAAGAAAGCCATGAGGTTGGGAATGTAGCTCAGTAGTAGAGCCTTGCCTAGCTTGTAAGGCCTGGGTTCAGCCCTCAGGACTGCAAAACCAAAAATAATGGATGTACCACCCGGGAAATTTGTGTACATTTTCAGATCATTATATAGAAGTCCTAGAATGCAAAATACAGTGTGAAGAGAACCTCACTCCAGTTATAGGAGGCTATCCTGTCGAGAAGTTTGTGGCTACCATGTACCATTATTTGCAGTTCGCCTATTATAAATGTAAGTAATCATCTGTGGAATCTTGGGTGGAGGTATTTAATCTTTCTAAAACCAAAGGTTTTCTCTGGGTAAACCAAGGGTGCTGCTCCTCTCCTATGGTTGGGGACAGTTTATCAAGCCCTGGTGCTCTGCTGCGCCTGGAGTATATCAGTGGCAATGCTCTATGAGGTGTGATCGAGAGACATGGTGAATATTTAAATTAAAAATGGTTATAGTAAAAGACACATTGCTATTACTCTCCCCTCATAACATACTTATTTCATTTGGAAGTGTCTTTAGTTTTGCTGTTTAAAATACTTTTCTGCCCGATCAGACTCCCAGGTACTTTCAGAGGGGACGCCCAGGACTAAAGACAGGAGACAGATTTCAGAATGCAGTGGGGGACCAGGAGGAGACTGGCTCCTGCTGCACAGCTTCATCAACCTCCACACTCATTTCACTTTTAGTGGGCAGCAAGAAGCACGGGGAGGTGGGATCATGCATCATTTGGGATGTGGTTGAAGGAGAATTTGAAAAATAAGGAATAGGTATACTTCAAAAGAGGTAAAGGTGAACAGCCCTTACTGCACACCAGATGCCTGTACAACTTAGCAGAGAACTAGCTTGCTTTCTTGTTTTTTTTTTTTTTTTTTTTTTTGGTATTGGGAATTGAACTCAGGACCTTGCATTTTGCAGGCAGGTCCTGTGTCACTGAGCTACATCCTCAGCTCCTAGCATTCTTTCTATTTTCTTTTTTTTGGCAGAACTGGGGACTAAACTCAGGCCCTTGCACTTGCCAGGGAAGCGCTTATTCCACTGAGCCATCTCCCCGGACCCTCTTTCTATTTTCTTCAGGGGATATTTTTTACCCTAAATCACTGTGCTTAAGAATTCTCCCATACACAGGCAACACATAGCTTTCCATGTCATGCTGTTCTCAAAGCAAGATAACATGGGCCTCAGGACTGGGGTGTAAGTCTACAACTTGCTCTCTAACACCTTTCATAGACATCTTGACTTTGGAGAAGAGCTAGAAGTCACATGGTACCAGATCTGGTGAAAAAGGTGGTTGAGAGCATGCCATAATATTTTTGTATGATTACTGCAGGTGTTTCAAGTTAATTCAGGACACCAAGGCAGCCACGAAAAAGTATTTATGAAGTAAGACTTTCAGAACTGCTTCAGAAAGTGGCAAGAAAAATAGACTAAGTGTGTTTGAAGTGAAGGGGAATATTTTCAGGAGAATGAATGACATTATGTCTTTGACTGTTATAAAATTTTCAGTTGATACATCATTCATCATGTATTTCCATCACACACCTCATATGTGACCCAAAGGATGCACATGGAGAAGGGGAGGTGGCTTAGACTTAGACCTCAGAGCCGGTCTGTTTAGACTTTGCTTCCCTGTCACCAACTGTGCCAAGTGCTGCTTAGTTGAGAGGTGTCCATGTTGGCTATCCCGTGGTAACCACAGGAGGACTCTTGCAGACAAACAGACCCAGAACCATTCTGTCCTAGTGAAGAAGCAGTGGTCACAGGTTCCAGCTAGGGTTCCTGCACCTGGTTCCCGTCTTCAGATTCAGGAGCTGGTGACCTCGGTTATGTTTCACTCACCTCGGAAGAGTGAGAGGCGGCCTTGGCTTTTCTAGCCTTTTGTTCACAGTTATTTTGTTCTTGTTGGGTTGCCTTTTCTAACAACAGTCACCCTCCTTTTCCTCCTAAAGGATTAAAAAGAAAGAAAAAACCCACATGTATGTACAGGTAGTATAGAGTTATGTTATATAATAGTCCACCCAACTGAGTATGGCTTGGCTCTTGAGTATGCAAGGCAAGAAAATTGCCAGGTTACTGTTGCAGACACATCCAGGCTCCAGCAGCTCCCGGGTCCTGCACAGCACCCACATACTTAGGCAACTGTCCCGAGTGTCAGGAAATGGTGGAGATTGTATGCACCCATCGTCCAAAGTCTCCTAACACAGCATACTTCTGCCCACATGTCTCTGCTTGCTGGGGTTATAAGTAAACAGTATAAGTAAAATTCCCTTCCTGAAATGAGTCTTCTGTAAGTCTTTACTGTTATAGGCTCTTTTTAGGCTTCCTACCGCTCCGAATTTCTTGAGCAGGTATTACAATTTATACTTGAACCCTTTACAGCCATGTAGGTCTTGATATGTGTCTTCTAAGGAGTTTCAAAGTTGTCATTATAGGAAGTAGCCGCTGGGTGGCACAATTTATTCATACCCAAGCTCTGGTTATTCAGAGCTTTGGCAGAACTGGGGTTCCTCAGTCGTAAGTTGTAAAACTGGAGTAGAATGTGTCAGAATAAATATGCAGGAACTTCTTTTTTCATCTCAGTTTTTCTTCCCTTTTGCCCCATTCCACTTGCCCCAAAACAGATCCCAACCACTCTAAAATCCCTATGCTGGAGGGGGTATAGACAGGCAATATTAAGTAGGGGGCTGGAGCTGGGAACTCCAGTCTCTAGGAGATGGCAGGACCAAGAGACTTCAAGTCTCCTCCAGCCTGGGAGTCCACGCCCTTCATGTCTTCCAAGTCGTGGTTAGTCAGAGAAGGTCCACCTGTGTGTGTGGAGGTTACGGTCATATCTAGAGAGGACCAGGGGCCACAAATCTGAGTCAGAGAAGGCACATCCAGTTTGGGTATGTCCTGTTTCCTTCAGCCTCAGGATAGTCCAGACCTTGGGACCCACTTTCTCCATCTGGTGCCAGGGACCAGAGACCAGGTCAGGTCACCAGATCCTGAGGTGGTACAGGGACATGTCTGCCAAAGCATCTGCCTAACAAGAAACTTCCATGCTTCAAAGGTGGCTTCATAGACTCAACCTGTGAGCAGGTTGCAGGACTTGGGGAGGCAGGGCTTGTTTGGACCAGTTCATTTAGGAAGCTCAGCTTCCAGAAAGGGTAGCTGCTGGGAGGGTGGCAGGGGGTGGCAGGGTGGGGCTTGCTGATTTCTCTGTCTGCCTCTGTCCTGCACCCAGTGAATGACCTGAAGAATGCCGCGCCCTGTGCAGTCAGCTACCTGCTCTTTGACCAGAACGACAAGGTCATGCAGCAGAACCTGGTGTACTACCAGTACCACAGGGACAAGTGGGGCCTTTCAGACGAGCATTTTCAGCCCAGACCGGTGAGTCCCAGAGTTGGCCTCCTCCCTGTTCTTCCTCCCTGTCAGGGCAATCTCGCGGGTTTTTTGGTCTTAATATTTTGCTGTTTTATTCTGATTTCTGAATCCACAAATATGTTTACAAATATTAAACAATACAGAAATATTTTGTTCAGAAAGTATAATTCTCTAATAACCCCATGCTCTCTCTTAGAGCTCTATGTATACATATATATATATATATATGCACATATATATATGTACGTATATAGGCTGTATTTGCTTATTTTTAAAGAAAACAGCATCATACTTCTACACTGATTTGCAACCTCTTTGTCTTTTTAGCTGTTTACTGTGAACGTTTTTCCACGCTATGTCATGGTTGTTTTCAGTCAGAGCATGGTGGGCTCTTGTGTGGCTGGATCACCCTTCAGTCCTCACAGCGGACAGACTCAGAGTTCGGGCGTGTTGTCAGGGAAACACATTATGCCACTTTCTAAAGCTTTTCTAATTGATCTTTGTATTTTCAGTGTGAATCTTGTAGTCTCCTGGTTGTACTAGGTACACCTTCCTTGTCACCTCCCCAGCTAACACATGCATACGCACGTTTACATAAACTCTTTCTCATTTACTCAGGGCTGGCCGTACTTTTTTTTTGCAGCATAACCCATTCACCATATTCCTTTTTAAAATTTTTTTATTTATTTTAGTGAGAAAAAAAGATAAAATAGTAACGAAACAGTTTCAAAACAGGTTAGTAGGACAGTTATAATAATTAATAGATTGCATATTGTTGTCTTCATTACCCTTTTAAAGTGCCCAATAAAGCAGATGTTGATATATTCAGAACTGTGCAGCCAATAGCATTGTCTAATTTTAAACATTTTCATTGCTATAGAAAGGAATCCCATACCCTGTTAGCCCTCCTCGCAGCTCCAGAATGAAGAGGCTGGTCACATGAGCTGTTTTCCGTTTCTGTCTGAACAGGAAGCCGTTCAGTACTTCAACGTGACTACACTCCAGAAGGAGCTATATGACTTTGCTAAAGAAAATATAATGGATGATGACGAGGTGAGTCTTCATGTCAGCATGCATCTGGCTGAGAGAATAAGCACTACTCAGTGTCCTTGTTGGAATCACTGGAAGGCCGAGTTATCCCTGAAATAAGTGACTGGAGGGGACCTTGAGAAGACAGTTGCTGTGGGTGTTTTCTTGAAGGTCAGAACCTGGTGTGGAAATACACAGCTTTCTAGGAAACCTGGGCCCGAGTGGTACATTTCCTGACGGCCTAGGTGGGCACAGCAGGCCTGCAGGAGTCTGCCAGTCACCCAGCCTTCAGGCTGAACTCCTTAATAAAAACAATACATTTTCAATTGCTCAGTATTCAAAGCAGTTTAGAAACTCTCAATCCCAATTGCTCTCTCAGACTGTAATTATTTCTTCTTTTTTGTTGTAAGTTACATTCTTGGGGTAAGCACTGTATCATTCTCTGAGATTCCTTGAGATGTCTGGATTAATCCTCTCTTTGTCAACTCATTTTGATAGTTTTAATTGATCAAGTAGTCATGTTGTTCAGGGACAGCTGAGCCACAGAAAAGCCGCCATTGGGAGTATTGTTCAGAGATGCAGCACCTGGAGTAAGCTGAAAAATGCTTTCTTAAAAAAGTTTGAATTTGCCACCATCACAGCTTGGAAGAAGGCATTGAGGCCTATAATCTGAGCACTGTGGGAGACTGAAGCAGGAAGATGGCAAGTTCAAGTCTATCCTGGGCCACTAAGAGACTTAGCAAGACCCTGCCTCAAAATGTAGGGCGGGGGGAGAGACAGAGAGAGAGAGAGGTCTGAGCCTCATGTTATAGATGAGGAGATTATGAAACAAAATGTTTTGAGCTCCTAGCCTGGACTCAGAAGGCCTCAGATCTGCTCTTCCTGCTCTCGAAGTTTCAGGTAAAACATCTCTGAGGAAGGCACGGTCAGAGAAATTTTCTGTGTACAAATTTGTATGGAATAGACCCATCACTGGGATTAAGGTACTGAGTCTTTTATCTATAAAATGACAAAAATACTGTGGCCCTCCCAGAGTTGTAAGACTGAAGCACTGTGTTGTGTGTGGAGGTGCTACATAAACCAGGATGTGATGCACAGGCCTTTGAAGCAGATCCTGGTAGGGTCATGGGAGTCCTGTGGGGGCTGATCCCCAAAGGAAGGGATGCTGGCCAGTAGCAATGAGGTTGGCTGCTGTGGTCTGAGAAATGGATGGTGGTTGTGGCAGAAAGGAGGCTGTGGGCCTGAGAGATGGCTTAGTGGAGTAAGTGCCTGCCTGTTAAGCTCAAGGTCCCAAGTTTGATCCCTGGTACCACAAAAAAGAAAGAAAAACGGGAGGCTGATAGTGATCTTGTGGGAGAGCTGCTAATGGCGGAGGGGCGAGAAGGTCCAGTAAGTTGCACCTTCCTGAGGTGGCTGGACTGTCCCCATTGCACAGGTCATCTGGGGGGATGGCAGACACAGACTTCACAAGAAGTGGAAGCTGTGGTCCCAGCCACTGGGAGAGAAAAACCAGGTCCCTGGGCTTCACTGAGGCCAGGAACACCTGCTTTGACCCAAGGAGAAAGCCTGCAATGGCCTCCTCTTTCTGCCTACTGGCACTTTTTAAAAGTCAGACAGTCCCTTAACAGAGCTGTCCTGTTGTCTCTTCCAGGGAGAGGTTGTGGAATTCGTGGATGACCTCTTGGAACTGGAGGAGACGGACTAGTCCACAGCAGCCAGAGAGACTTCACCTTGATGTTCAGGAAAAACATCCTTTGTTCTCCTTTTCCTAACATCCCAGGTTGTTGATACCTCAGAGCTTTCCCTTTGCTCTGTGATGTAAAAGGAAAGCCCCTGGCTCCTGGCCTCCATGTGGCAGGGTGAGCCTGCCTGCCCACCTCACACCTCTGTCCCCACGTCACACTGCTTCCGTCTATCTTGCCCATCTTCACCTGTCTTCCTCAGGTCCGTGCTCACCACCGCCAGGTTCAGTGCCTTTCTTACCATTTTGGTTGGGAGTGCAGTCTTTGGTTTGTTCTCCCCGCCCCCAATAAAGTCAGTATTATTTTTTAAATAAGAAATATACCCCTAAAGGATGATGATTGTGTAACAAACTTCTTTGGTCTCACTGCTCTTCTGGATTTTAGTCTTTTTTTTTCTCATCCAGGAAAAATGGCAGAAGACAAAGGCTAAACTTCCCCAATTCTCATGATGGTCTTCACTTGGTCTGACCTGTACCACTTCTTGTGTATAGTGGAAAACAAATTGGGTAGATGTGTATAATATGGATGTGTAGCTTTTGCCTAAAACTCTCCAAAATCATAGAGGTTGGCCAATGTCATTTGAGAACAATGCTTAGTTGTATGTGCAACAGGGACTTGCTAAGTTGCTCAGGCTGGGCTTGAACTTGTGATTCTCCTGCTTCAGCCTCCTAGAGCACTGAAATGCAGGCATGCACTTGTCTGGCTTGGAAGTCTAGTAGCATTCGTTCTTTAGTGACTGTGGAGTATTTGCTATGGCCAGGCATTGACCCAGATCTAGAGGTGCTGAATAGAATGACAGAGAAGAAATTCCCTGTTTTTGTAGAGCTTATGTCCTATAGTAAGGAAAAGATAACAAATTAACAGAAAAGAACATACACAAGGTACCAGAAGATAATAATTGCTGTAGAGAAACATAAACGTGTGTTCGGGGGACAAGGACCGAAGGACTTTAATGGCCAGACTCAGACACTGGCTTGTATGGAGAAGGCAGGACCATCTAGAGGTTTGAATAGAGTATTATCTTTTCTGTGATTTACCAGGTCACTCTCACTGCCACCTGGTTGGGAACCTTCAAGTCACCTGGGTGGAAGCAAGGGTGGCCAGAGGAGGCTCTCTGAAGACCCAGGCTCAGACCTGGGGCCCGCCCGGTCACCATGAGATGCAGCCAATTCTAGATTTACTCTGAAGGTAGTGCCAATGAGATGTGCCAGCAGGTTGGATGTGGGCTGTACGACAGCGGGGCTGAGGCTGGCATCAAGCTCCTGTCCAGAGGAACTGGAAGGGTGCAGTCAGTCACCATTTACTGAAGCAGGAAGGGTGGGGTTGGGCACAGTGGTGGCCTGAGGTTGGGATGGGAGGTTCAGGCTGCAGACAGGTCTGGAGAGCTGTTGGGGTCCGGGGTCCATGCCCCAGCAGAGCCAGAGATGGGGACCGGTGTGTGCAGTGTTGATGGTGTAGCTGTTTGCTGGAGAGGCCCGCCATTGTTGGCTGTGTGGAATCTGCAGGGGGAAAGGGGACCTTTGAAGGTGGAACTTCAGCTGAGGGCAGCTCTCTGGGAAGGAGGGCTGTGGGCCCTAGTCACCAGCATGCTTTGTTAGACTGGGGCTGGCTGACAGTGAGGGTCCTGTGAGGAGCCCTGGTCCTGGAGCCCTCAGCATGTCAGAGGCCCTTGGAGCTGCAAGGTTGCACAGGTCACCCAGATGGTACAGACGTAGTCAGGAGTACCTGAGAAGAGAAAGAAGGAGCTAAGGGCTGAGCCCCAGCATTCTAGCAGAAGAGACCAGCCAAAAAGACTGAGGACAGGAAAAGCAGGAGATGGTGGAATTCTGAGAGCTGAGCTCTTTTGGGGATGGAGGGGCATTGGACACTGAACCCAGCAGGGCCCTGAGCTATATCCCTGGCCCTTCAAAAAAAAAAAAAAATTATTTTTAAGTGTTATTTTGAGACTGGGTCACTAAGTTGATAAGAGTGGGCCCAGACCTGCAATCCTCCACCTCTACCTTCCAGAGTCCTGGGACTGCAGGTGTGTGCCATCACTCTCACCTAGCTGAGCTTTCTTTGTTGTAACTTATTTTCTCCTTCAAACACTTGTCTGGTTGAGACTTTCCTATCCTCTAGGGGTCAGGCTTTCCCTACAGTGCCCTGGTAATGAATAAAAGGAGATAGTGATTTGGGTCTTTGTACCATAGTGACTCACTAGGGGTGGGACCCTCACACACCTGTGCTTTTCAGGCTTCTATTTCTGGGAACTTGGGGATGTCTTCCTACTTCTCCTCCTGCACTGACTCCTTCCCATGTCCCTCCTTCTCCTGAGAGCACTTCCTATTTTACCTGCACAAGAACCTTGTAGCTGGTTCTTCTAGGTGTTCAACCTGAGACAAGACCTTCCCACTGTCTTTGGCTGAAGCAACCCAGGACAGCAGACCCTGTAACCCCAGGGGACTGGTCCACCAGAGCAGTGGGTTTATATTGGTGGGCACACTTGTGACCATAGCACCCTTTCCATGGGGATGCCCAGTGGCCTGTCAGTTTTTTGTTGGCTCCTCCTGGGGGAGATGGCGGTTACCATCTGTGGGGTAGGTGATGCTGAGGAATCTTCAGGGGCACAGGGGACTTTTGAAAGTGGTACTTCAGCTAAGGGCAGTTCTTTGGGAAGGAGGGCTATGGGCCCCAGTTACCAGCATGCTTTGTTAGACTAGGGCTGGCTGACAGTGAGGGTCCTGTGAAGAGCCCTGGTTGTGGAGCACATGACCTGACACATGCTGGGTTCCTGTTTCCTTCTGTACCCACCCTGTATTCTACCAGAAAAAACTTTGAAGTCAGAGCAAAAGAGGGTCATCAGGCAGGACTATAATGGGTTGGGGGACCTAGAGAATGGACCCTTTACTATGCAGAGTGTATGCCCAGCATCTGCTAGCTCCTGGCTACAGGGGAGCAGGAGAGGTGCTCTCCACAGCAACCCAGTCTGGCTTGGAGTGCCTGCTCGCTCCGCCTGCCCTGCACAGCTGCCCTTTGGTTCTACCCCTGGGGGCCTGTGGCAGCCCTTCTGTAAATGCTGATCCAGGTTGGGGCTGAGTCAGCGTGTCTGTGGATCCTATTTGCTCTCTGAAGTTGACCCCCTTTCATTGGGTTTGAAAGGCTGTTTCACCCCCACTCTAGCAGTGTCCCCTGAGGAAGAAAGCCTGGTGACAGTATGGTCAACATTAAAAGCACTTCGCTATAAAGCTGAATTATTACATTTTCTTTTTCTAATTTCAAAGGAAAAAAAGGCTGCTCCCTCAAAACCTACCACGAACCCCCAGGGTGAGGATGCACTCAACGAAGTCTGCCCCCAACACCTCCCTGGGTGTGTTTCTTGGAAGAGCCTGGGAGCGTTCTGGACCGAGATGCCACGAATCGGCATCAGCTGGTCTGTCCTTTGAAAAAGCAAACATATCTGTTAGCTTTGAAGGGGTGTCCAGGTCTCAAGATGCCACACTTGTCCTCTGCGCTGCCAGCATGGAGCACAGTGGTGGCCCTGTTTGGTTTCCTGAGGCTCATCGCAGGGAGGTGACCACCATGGTGGGTCCCTGTCCAGTGCTCGTGCCCCTTGCAGCCCATGCAGGAGGTGCCCACTGCCCACGGTGCAGGGTCCGAGGCCAGCCGTGGGTCACTGCTGATGCTGCCCTGGCAGGAGCAGTGAAGGCCGAGGGAAGTGCGCGCACACACAGATTCGCAGACACTGATGGCACTGAGGCCAGCACCAACCAACATGGTCAACATACAGTAGCTTTGAGTTTTGAGATGTGCTGGTGGCTGCCACTGAGCTGCTGGCCTCAGCCTCAGGATCCAGAAAGAGTGGCTGGGAATGGTGACCGTAACGGCCGCCCTAGGAAAGAAATGTGTGCTCTTAGGAGTTCTTATTAAGGGAATTTTAAGAGCACAAAAATTTTATTGAACCCAACGGAATGGCAAACAGAAAATGATTTGTTAGATTGTCCATGGGAAAGGGTTTATTAGGACTGCTGGTGGAATAAACAGTGGCTGGCTTCTGCCAACATTTATGGAAATAACGTTTTTTAAGTTTTGAATGTGAGCTGTAAACCAAAGCTACTTCAGGGTTTTTTTTTTTTTTTTTTTTTTTTTTTTTTTTAAATTCAATACTTAAACTGTGGGGAAAAGGTGGATCAGTGCCAGAAAAAACATTCTCATTTAATAGTGTTTGAACATGGAACTGCAACACAGTTTGTAGCGAGGTACTGAGAAAAAACCGCAACTAATCCTTCATCGCAGCTGTCTGAACTCTTGATCATCTGCCATCCCCCAAACAGCGACTTCTTTTTTCTGGTGACTACAGGCTTGAATGACCCAGTGTGGAGAGCTTAAACTATGTACAAGGGGGCTGGGGGAGGTGGAGGAAAGGAGCTTCAGCCAAGGTTTTTCCTGTGTCTGCAGCCAGGGGCAAGGCCAGGGGCTATGCCTGTCCCCATGGCATCTCCTGCAAAAGGCGACACCACAATCAGCCAGCTTTGCCTTGACCCAGTCCTTCCCCAGAAACAGGAGTCAGGAGCATGGATGGTGGCAGAGAGAGTGTTTATCTCCGGGTAGGCACATGAGTGGCCAGATCCCAGCACCGAACACTGTCCCCCAAAAAAGTGCTTGACTTGGTCGTTTGCCGAGTGAATGCTTTGGCGCAATAGCCTCTTTAATCTGGCAGGTAGGATACCAGTGCCTCACTTTAGAAGATTAGGAAGGAACTGAATAATATATCCCAGAGTTTTGTCACTGAGGTTTGTAGTCAGTAGGACAAACTAAATGTTCTTGGTGTCCTTTTTCACCTCTCTTCCTTAAAGTATCATGGTCCTTGTAGTCTCATTCTTGTAGGAAGTTAAAACTTGGACAATATAGTTGAAAACATTTTTATAAGCCTGTTTGATTTTGCTTATTCACCACTGTGTTCTTTCTGTCTGCTGGATGGGTCATCTGAGCCACACCCAGTCATTTCAGGACACACATTATAATAAGCTCTGCTTTCTCAAGCCCATGACATTTCTGACATTCACCTAACAAGCAGAACTCTTCTACTAAAGACTCCTGGATCTTGTGAAGCAGAGGTGGTCCTCACTAGCCACGAGCCAGCCAAGGTCTGGTGAGGTGATGGCAGGTCCATTCCTCTCCCTGGAAAGTTTTGCTTTGGGAGTCCTTCTAGGAAAAATGTCCAGTTTTGGGATCCTAGTGGGAAAACTATCTGGATACTTTCAAACAAGGACCCAAAGCTTCCTCAGGCCTGACTACCAACAGCTTCCCATGTGTGTTGCTAAAGGGCAAATATAGCAGGAGGCTGGTGGAAAGAGAGGAACCATCCTGCACAAAACCAAAGAAGTGCATGGCAATAATGTTTTTAGGTTTTATACGTGAGTTGTATACTGAAGCTACCTCAGGTATTTTGTTTTTTTAATTCAATACTTAAACTGTGGGGGAAGAGGTGGGTTTGAATATCAGTGCTTTGAAGATGTAGCAGAGAGCATGGGGATTTTGTTGATGTCAGCTGAGGAATACTAGGGGACATAGACTGAAGAGGAATGGAGGGGCAGGGGATGCACCTATGTCCTGATCCCTTGAAGAAAGGCCTGATGCAGGTGACAAAGTGCTCCCAAGAGAAAGGATGAAAAGCCAGATGTGATGATGAGCTCCTGTAATCCCAATACTATGGGAGGCTGAAGGACTGCAAGTTGGAGCCCAGCTCCGGGCAAACTAGGAACTTGGTGATACCCTGTCTCAAAGTTATTTCTTTTCTTTTTCTAAAGGCCCAGAATGAACCACAGTGCCATGAGGTTAGGAGTTGGCTGAGAGTGGGGCTCATTGGTACAGCACTTGGCTAGAGTATGTGAGGCCTGGGTTTGATCCCCAGTACCACCGACACTAAAAGAATGGGGAGAAAGCAGCACATAAAGATGTGTTTCAGTTGAACCAGCTTCAGGCTGATCTAGGCTCTCTGGAGCTGGGAGTTGGTTTCCCTTTGAGACGGGAGGCTGGCCTTTTGTATCCCATGACAGCTAATCTAGCAGGGTAGAGATGGGTCTCACTTCCTGGATGGAGGCAGTTCTCTGTGTGAGCAGGGTGTACTTCAATGCTTATGAGCACTTTAGCAGCTGACACTCAGGGCAGCTGGGAAATGGGGTGGAGATTCCTAAGGGCTGTCAACAGTGTCCAGAATATGGGAGGCTTAATAATATGGACCCCCTGATAGTCACAGGAGTAGAAAGACATAAGGGAGAGGAAGGGGTGCTAATGCCTCAGAGCTGGATTTCACTATCCCTCTGGGTCTCTTTTCTACCTTTCCCTGGGTTCCAGGAGCCTGACCTGATTTCTTGTTACCAAAAGGAAAAGCCTGCAGGAGATCTCAGAAGAGGTAGGACGGCTCTTTAACACCTGTTTCTTCCAGGCCATAGACTGAGCATGGCCAGAGCTCTAGCCCAGTAGTGTCTTTCTATTGCTGAAGCTTTCATTGGGGTCCCTACTGGTGCTCCACCATCCCGTTGGGCTTCTCTTCACCCTACCCACGCCTTTGTGAATAATTCCTCTATCTAACCTACTTTAATGATTCCTTTGAATATCAAGTCAATTGAGAAGAGGAGGGAGGTAATCAGTTTTGGTCTCTGAGGCTGGTGCTTCTCACACCTTACTGTGTATCCCCAAACCAGGCAATTCGTTCAGTGGCAGTTTTGATGCAGCAGGTCCAGGGCTGTGCCTGAGGTTTTGCAGTTTTTCCAAGCTGCTGCTGGTACAGGACTCATACTCTGAATAATCAGCATATGGGTTGATCCTCTGTGGTTGGGGTAAGGAAGAGGGAGAGGGACAGGGGCTCTCCTGCAATCCTGCTACAGGAGGTAATGTGGCTAAAAGGTGTACAAAGGGAAGAATTAAGTATAAGTATTAAGGCATTATTTTATTTTATTTTTTATTTTTTTGGCAGAACCAGGGATTGAACTCAGGTCCTTGCGCTTGCCAGGGAAGAAGCGCTTATTCCACTGAGTTGCCTCCCCGGCCACTAGGCATTATTTTAAAGATACTAGGGAATCCTTAAAGAATAATCATGGTATAGTAACCCAGAGATAATACATATTCAGCAATGTTTGGGGAAATATTTATTAAAATGTATCAGAAGCTTTGTGTTAATGAAACTTCTCCCCCCCACCTCAGTTTTCATGAGCATTAACCTTTACCAGTCTTCAAACATACATAATGACATACAGTTTAGGTCTACAGTGTTTTAATCATTCTCTCTTGACATGCATTTTTAGACTTCACAACATTAATTTGGACAACATCAAAGCAATAAAAACTGATGTATTAGGTTTCCCTCACAGTCCAGGACTACAACATAATACATTTACAAGTATCAATAATTTGTAACAAATTCATTAGTACATTTGTATTCATATTGCCTGTTTAAGTTTTGGTATAAATTCCATGTTTTAGGTTCTTATGTAATAGTTACTAACACAATCCTGATGTTGACACAAATTGTTTTATATAGTTAAAATAGAAAAAGTTATCTTGCAATAGATTTGAGTCTAATTTAAAAATATTTACAGTGTCTGGCTCTTATTCCGTTTTGTTCTGAAGCTTTGGTACATGCAGAAAACATTTCATTCCTATTGTCCTGGATCTCATTTGATGCATAGGTGTTCCAGTTGGTAGCTGCAGGCCTTGGTATTGCCCAGTTATGGGAATTAAGATCTTTGACTATGCTGTACTGTCTACTTAGCCTGTTTGTTTTTCCAAAGCTTGCACTACAAAGAGGTGTCGGGGCAGAAAACATGCTGCAGGAATTCCTTCTTAGAATGTCACTGATTTTCCAATTATATATATTGTTAAAAATTAGGATTTCTCTCATACCACATAAAAACACTATGTTGTCTCAAAAGAAATACATTGTCTTCATCAATTTTAGCACTGAAAACTATTTGATAAGAAAATAATATCTGATTCATATTAGAAAAATATGTCATGTTTAGTTTCTGGGTTGACACAAGAGTCTGGGGTGGCGTTTCGGCAGCTTCAGCAGCGCTCTAGGTGCATGTGGCAGAGCCTGACTTTCATGCAGGACAGACCATGAGTGGTCACTTGTCCTATGCTTCCAGTGCTTCCACTGGCCTCAAGGTTTACAATGTAGGTTATAAAACAAGGGCTCTCCAATTTGAGAGTACTGGGCCCATCCCCGGTGTGCTGTTTCCTGAGTCTGGGTAGGCCTGGAGAATTTTACTCTTCAGCTAGCTCCAGGTGATGCTGATGTAGGTGGTCTGGAAACCGCCCTTTGAGAACCACAGTCACAAGCGATTCTGAGCCACCTGGAGAGGATCTAGATGCTGGGAAGTGGACTGCTCAGAGGCCGGGCTGCACCCATCCCCATAGGTAAAAGCGAGATTGACACAGTCATTTCACGTTCCCTTTTAATTCCTCTTTCAAGATACTCTAGTCTTGGGATTTCTTCAAACATTTTCCCCCATATCATTCTGTTTTATTAGAGTTTGGCAAAATGGTTAATTCTGAGAGAGGAACCTAAGGATTGAATTTTGTTGGTCCTGGCAGAGAGTTCAAGTCAGTTTTGGGTGTAGACCAGTCAAAGACCACTATAGGAAATGGTCCTTCTTGCTACAAAGCTTACCTTGTCTTTAAAAAATGCTGGCTGTCCCACAGAATGGAGGGAGAGGAGGTGGGTGCGTATCTCCACTGCTCAGCTCCCCAGAGCAAAATGTCAGCTTTACCAATTACGGAGACTCTCCAAGTTTGTGGACAGCATCCTGGCTCCTGGCTTACTCACTCTCAGGGACCTCATAATTTTAAAAGCAAATAACCCATCATTCTTCTGTGCCCCACTCCCGCAAGTAACATTTATGTTCTCAACAACATTGCTTTCAAACACTTAGTTTATCAAACCTATTTCAAACATTTCAGGGCATGGAGTCAGTCGGTGATTTTTTTTTTTTTTTTTTTTTTCTTAAAAAAGGAAAAGAAGGCAACATCTTGACAAAGGAAGCAAGACCTTATATTGGAGTTAGGGCCTGAGCACAGGTCTGGGGTTAGTGCAATCAATTCCAGGGCAGACAGAAGATACTGACACGTGTTGGTGCCTCTAGAGCCACTTCTCAGTCTACAGAACACAAACCTGAGGAGAAACAGACCAGCCCTGCTCCACCTGTGCTCTTGTGAGTTATCAGTATTTGTCAGTGTGATGCGTCATAGTTAATGTCCCTCCCAGTGGCTTTGAGAGAGCCCATTGTGACAGGGACTAGACCTTCTCCATCTCAATCTGCTGGTGGTAGTGTTGGGCTTGCCGCTGGCCCATGTTCAGCTTGTACACAGAACTCTTGTGCTGGCACCTGCGGTAACCCAACACAGCCCCCACACTCACCAAGACCAGCAGCAGGCAGAGGACGGTGACAATGATGGCGATTACAGGGCCTCTGCTGAGGCTGGGACACTCGTCTCCTACACATGGCTCCAAGGTTGAAAGGGGCTCCTCTTCGCTTGCAACTGGCCCAGGGACCTCCTGTCCCAAGAAGTCCTCAGAGAGCAGGTATGGGAAGCTGTCCTTGACCTCAGGAGCAGTGGTTTGCACTGGAAGCTGGGTGGGTGCCATGCTGGTGGATGGGGTGTTGCTAGGCACCTGCTGGACAGCAGTTGTTTCTATCTCCAGGGTAGAGCTGATGAGTTCATAGGGTAGAGAGGTCATGGGAAACTTCTCTGTTCTGAATCTCCAGGGTACAGTTGACTGGTACGTGGTCAAGGCATCGTCCCTGTCCTGAGGACCTTTGGTCTTAGACACATTCACAGGTCCAAGAGCAAAAGCCTCCACATCTAGCATTTCAGAGGGAAGAGCTGAACTATGGGCCATGTTGCTGCTTGGTGAGAGGGTGGTACTTCTTTGCATTTCAACTTCCACGACAGCTGGCTGATCAGGAGTTGCCAGAACACTTTCATCCAGTCCAACCAATCCAGGCCCCCCATCCCCATCCTCCTCTCTCCCTTCTCCTTTCCTCCAAGCCCCATCTGTCACAGGGTAGCCATCTAACCAGGACTCATCACTGCTGCTCACTCCTGGGTCTCCTGCTTTGCTGTCATTCCTGTCCACAAAGGAGCCCAAGGGACCATCAGTGCCGCCATAGGTCACCCGGGTGTCAGACTCACCTGGGACCAGTTTCACTGTACTATGGTTGTCTCCAGCAGGAAACCGCTTTTTGGTATCATCATGGACATCCTTCTCTAAGCCAGGCTTATGGAAAGTCTCAGCAGGAAACCAGAATGAGTACTTCTGGTTTAGCTGGGATTTGGGCAAGTCTGTGGGGACACTGCTCCTTGAGCCAGGCAAGCCTGTGTTTGGAACAAAAGCTTTCTGCTGGGCAATATTTTCTTTCCTCACTGAACTGGAGACCAGACGATCTTGTTTTGGTGCCTCTTCAGAGGCTTCTTTCTGATCTTTGTCCTCTTCTGTTTCTGAACGGGATTCTTCCATGAGCTCTCTGAATGACACAGATCTGTCATTAGGGAAATTATCCTCATAGTCAATATGGGGCTCTGCCTCATCTGGAAGGAAGGAGGGAAAAACCTCATCAGGTCTAAAGGCACAGCGTCAGTGCAGAGCCAGAAAAGGCAATGAATGCACAAGACTGGAAAAGAATAAATAACACTATCATAGGCAGCCCAAAGAATGTACCTATAAACCATTACAATTACTATATGAGTTTATCAAGAACATTGGGTCCACATTAAATATAAACACCAACTATATTTCTGCATAGTCATAATAAAGAATGCAAAAAAATTAAAGGATGTTATTAACAGCATAAAAAAATCAAACACCAAGCCAGGTGTGGTACACTTGTAATCCCAGCATTTAGGAGGCTGAGACAGGAGGATTGCCATGAGTTTGAGGCCAGCTTAGATTATATATTGAGTTCAAGATCTGCCTGGAATACACAGCCAGACCCTATCTCAAAGAAACTTAAAGAAAGGAAACTAAGCTAAACTAAACTAAATATAATAATAAAAAA